>LUGF01001529.1:3210-14797 GCA_001625245.1 Calycopis cecrops
TTTTCCCCATATATTCTAAATTATTATAAGTAATATTCGTTACCCACCCGGAACAAATTAATCTCAGATCTGTCAACTTTTGCCAGAGTTGTCGTGGTCGTCACATCAGGGTTGGTGACACGCTTCACAATCCGTCGCCACTCCTCTCGCCTTTCTCGCACATTCCTGGAGTGAGCCATCAAGCGCAGCCTTCAGCTGGTCAGTCCAGCACGTAGGCGACCTGCCACGTAGTCTTGTACCTTCAACTCTACCCTGTACTACAAGGCGTTCTACTGCTGCATCTCCCCGACGCAAAACATGTCCGAAATAAGTGAGAGTGCGACCTTGGGCGATGGAAAATATACGCTGTCAGACGCCGAGCTCGTTGAGGATGGATATGTTGGCTCTGAATGCCGTCCACGATATGCCAAGCATTTTTCTTCAGCACCACATTTCTAGAAATAAAAAAAAATAATAAAATAAGCAACTAAGAAATGTAATAGTGTAATACACTATATATACTTTATAATCTCTAATGTGTGAGATTCATTTCCCGGAACTATCAATAAAGTTTTTCTAGCGTATATTTGAATCCTAAAAATCATTCGAACCAATACATTTTCATTTGGCGTATTCAAGACTAGCAAATAAAAAGTCCAAATAGAACGAGGTGACCTGAATACCGCCAGCTCCGATATGAGTACACGTATGACGTATTCACTTGGTATTCCGGTGATATGATCAATTAACTCTCCGCTTAATGGATTTTTTACTGCTTAGGGCTTAACTAGCATTCAAATGACCTCCTTGTCAATGTGAGCCGCATATCGGCAACGCATCTGTTAGACCTCTGGTGTTACGGATGTCTGTGGGCGTTGGTGTTCACTTTACATCAGGTGACCTAACTGCTCGTTTGCCTTCTATGCTATAAAAAGTAAAAAAAAAAATAACCAAACAATCCTCAGAGACATCGTCTTCTATTAATATTCCTCTCCTTCGAGTTTCTAGTGTACTATACACATGCTTAATTTCCAGACCGAAGGGGATAGGATAGGAACCGTCAAGAAAAGAGCTTCAAGAAGTGAGACTGGAATTGGGGATATCTGTGTATGACCGTAAATCCGTGAGTGACAACTTACCATAGTGCGTCTATGGTTAGTTTAAACTTAAGGGCTCCTCCTTCAGTTAAATTAGACCATGAAGATCGTGACACGAGATTCGCTCTATCCGCTCTACCTCGCCATGTCTACTATGTTGTACAGATTTTATCCCTGTTTCATATTCCTAATAATCATAATATCTAATGTAATTTCTGCAGATGCGTGCGTGATGCTCGTGTGGTAGGATAATATTTATGTTAAAATGCATTGCACATCGAGATCCGGCGTCGGTTCATTTCCGCCGATAGATAGCTGAGCTCATACTGGTTATAACGTCAGTTTCTTGTGTGCATACTAAACATAGGCACTAAGTTCCCATGAAATTTTATTTCACTCTTAAGAACACAACGACTTTATAGTATCGAATAACTGTTTGTGAAATATGTCTTCGCGATGACAGACGCGAATTTACACGTCCCGTGTGTCGCTGGGGACGAAAACTGATCGCTAGTCAATTGCAGTAACCTTTCCAAGATGTCAAACACACGTATGGGAATACTTCCCAAGGTAGCGAGTCTGAGGATCCCTTGATTTCTTTCGTTGTCAGGAATAAAACGCTTTACTGTAGCAGGATCCCGAGTAAACTGGGATTTTCTTCTAGGTATTCTTAAACTCTTTATATATTAACACTGTACAAATAGACTGCTCTTACATAGAGCACTACGTAATGAAGGAATCTCGAAAAGATTATTATTGAATAAAGAAATTTACGGTTAATTAGTTAGCTTAGGTATTATACGTATGACTTGTGTAGACTGTGAAACATGATGTTACAATGTGTTCTGATATTCACTAGTTAAATTGTTATTGAATTTCAACATACATTTGATTGTGCAGCAAAATGTAATTCCATTGTTTTGGACAACTCAGAATAGCTCGGCTAATCTAAATAGTAAATAGTAAATCAACAGCTTGTACAGAAGCTTAGCGTGTATGTTTTGTTCATTTGTATAAATGATGTCGAATCGCTTTGTAGCCTCGTGAACGTGAACGATAGCTGTGGTTAGTGCTTTCCAATTTAGCTGACTTTCATTTTCAGAGAGGTGCTGCTCACTCCAGTTGATCGTGCTCGTCGTCGTTAGCATGCCTTAAAAACCCCTTTTTTTCTTTCTTTAACGCAGAAGAATACTTAGGAGCCCGGGTGGCTGCTAGACTCATGTCGGACTGGACACTTGGAAGTGTAATACAGAATAAACCTGTCCTCAGCCACTATAATTTGGGGGTACGGATCTGCAGGCAACACAATCCCTCCAGCGACAGGCTGGCCCCAGCGAAAAAGCCAGACTTGCCTGTCCGACATCGCCTTGGGGATCATAAAGGCACGTACATCAAGGTGGCAGCATCTCCGTAGGGACCTTAAAAAAACGTGTTACTCTAAGTCAGTTATTGTTTCACACGATTTTACTCGTAAATTTTTCACACCTCGCACCTCAAAGCCTTTCATAAGAAGTAAACTCCAATTACAATTTTAAAAGCATATTAAAAACCCAGATCACTATGTCTCTTTTAGTAACGATTTCATTGGTAACAATAACAACGATTAAACAACGATTAAAGTATTGTCACATTACTTTAATCGTGGTACACAAATGCTATGGAATTGCGACGATATATCGGGATTTATTGGAGTAACGAAGATAGAAATACCCTTTTATGCCAATATAGCCCTGGCGTTATGACTGAAAAAGATAAGTCACCTATGAAAAGTCTTAGAGATTTTCCGAATTTCACCACACCAAAATATTACTTGAAATAAGTAGAATATGTTAAAGTTCAACCTGTGCATTGTGCGTGAGAAATGGGGTCAAGTGGGCGCTGAGCGTGGCAGTTGCGTTCAAGAAGCGGGTCGGAGGCTGAAATGACAAAGAGTCGTTCAACTACAAGTTTCATGACGGATAAACAATATCCTCGGCGGTTGATAATTTTCTGTACGTTTTTGTTATTTGATGACTAGCGACGATTACATCTGCATAATTATTATGCATACTTCTTGGCTCCTTCGCCTTCAATTATAGGCTACCGGAAATTCCCTAATCGTACGGAGCGCAGCAGCCCAACTATAACTTTGCAGTAATAGCATGTACTCAAAGACCTTAAGCTAAAATGTTGGTATGTAACCTACATACCTCTCTCTAAGGAAAAGTACCTAAATTTTTGTTTCTAAAGAGGTGAGATAGGGGTCGAAAGTTTTAATAAAATATCCAAACGTCTAAGTGCTTCTAGGGTAAAGATAAAGGTGTCCAATCGGGGTTCAGAATCGACGTTAATCTGAAACGACGCGGAGTTTATTCATAAATTCCTAAGGACAAGTATTTGGCTGGTCGCCAATATTCCACCAATATATTTGAAGGTGCGGGTTTTAGAGGTTCTCTATATTTTGGTTCTTTATTGCTTATATACAACGCATTATAGATTCTGTATTCGTTATGTTTTATATTTTTAAAGTATTTTTTTATCAACGCCTTAATTCTGTGTGTCAGAGGTATGTCGCATGAGGCGCACACAACTACATCTATAACGGCCACTAGACTGATCGAGAATTTTTTCCTTTTATAATCGGTTAATGTATGCAATTTTTGTAAATCGTCGATGTGAACATGAAATGTCGGAAACTATATTTATATTGAATCTTTGTAGATTTCTAGTTCCTATGCGGTATAATTGGTTATACCGCATAAGAAATAAAATAAAATATTTTTTTACTCTGTCACTTGCGTTTCATGAATCGTTCTCACACACAACAATACAACTCATACCTACACGTTGCGTCAAGGCCTTCAGGTTTTGGTAAGAACCTAGAAATCTTCATACAATAAGCACGAAACACATTTATCTATCGCAGTTAGGTAAAAATCGGGCAATGAAATGTAAGCGATTCTTTGCAGTGATCTATTTAAAAAACAAGCATGATGATGATCACAGATTAAAAAAGGTAAACATAATATTACACTCGAAATTAATATCTTCCCTTCCGCTCCAATCCCTGATCCCTCTCGTCGTATATTCTCTCCCTTTTGCCCTTTTTGTTTCATCAAACCTCCGTCGGTGCCAATAGATCTTAAGTCTCTGCCCTCCTTTACTCCTCCCATACTGTTTGCCACCCGCCACTCACAAATCGTACGAAACGCAACAGAACAGCTGTCGCTTCACGTCGGTGTCATGTGTAAGACCACCGACCTACTCGGTCGTGAAGGCCCAATTTTGCAGAAATTCAGCATGGCAGTCCTCTTAAAGTATTTTACGTAGGTACTGATCCAAGCAACTATTAGTTATTAGATTATATTTATGTTCTTTAAAACCATCAAGATACAATTCTTTTTTGTATATCACTCATCAGCTTAAAACTGATAAAGATTTTTTTTAATTTAACCGAATGTTGCACATAATAAAATTACTGTAACGGTAAATCAATTCTCGGTATATTTAAGCAGATTTTGTCGCGGTATAAGTAACTACATGTCCCGTGGAAATATCGGGATGCAAAATTGAGAGATTTTTGGACGAGTTTAACCAAAATAGCTGCAATACGATTTTATTGCGTATAAGACCTTATTCTACCTAGTGAACTGTGTTATCCACATCTGTCATTGTCCGTCCACTGAACACAGGACTCTATTAGCCTCGAGATCATTCCCTGCTACTTGGAACACGGATGGTTCCCCTGAGACCGTCTAGACTCTAGGCGGAGATAGTTAAGTTGATTTATCGCTCATAATTTATTTTATTTTCCCGCCGCTACCGTAGCTGGCTTTACGTTTTAATACATGCAGGGTCTCTAATTGTATAAAAAATAAAGAGACACAGATATAGATTGGAATAGAAATGTTTCACTATCAATATTTATTAAAATAAAGGAGCGAGTAGTGCTGAAGTCTCACAATCACACAAACTTGATTTACATTCATTAATTTTAAATGTATTTTGCGAGTGAGTGAGAGTGCGATGTATCTTCTATTTTCTAAATATGTACATTATCTCGGGATGGTAGAATAATCTAAAAATTTCAGTAAAACAGTTGAACAATACAAGCTCGACGTCTGGTACAATTATATACGAATAAAGTTGTTTTGGGGTCGGTGTAATTAACAAATTCTTACGATTGGGAGCGCGTTGAGAGGTACTCCCGGCTGCGGGCGTCGACCGCTAACTTGTTGTTAAGAAGCATTGAAATACTTCACTCTTTTGCTGAGACGACTTTGTATTAAATTATAATATTTTATACGTACCGAGTGGAGATTATAATAGAACGAAAATTGAAAACATAACTTTTCATGTTATACTTTAATATCTATATCTGAGGACTTTACACACCACGTTAGCCTAGCCCCGAGTTAACCGAGCACCGCCAGGACTTGTGTTACGGGTACTAGACAACGGAATATATTTAATATGTTTTATAAATTTAAGAAATTTTATATATTTAAGATTTTTATTATAGAAATACATATATAAACATCCATGATCAAGGCGGGATGCAAACCCGCGACCCCTGGCGCAACATGCTCTACTTATCCGAGCCCTGTACCACTGCGCCAGCCTGGTCGTCAAAACTTTTGTTTACAATTTTCGTTCTATTTTTCTATACTTTAAAATGATGAAAAAAGTAGTAACCATAAAATATAAAAAATGAACTTGCAAGTAAGCTAAATCTGAGACAAATACTTTTCTTTTATTCTATACTACTGCATATATACGTATATGTAGTTACAGTTAATAGCTAGTCTACACTAGTCTGGCTCTGAGTACTCGTTTACACTATATTTTATTATTATTATAAAATATCTAATTTATATTTCTCCACTGATGTACTGCTGTAGCGTTAAGGGCGCTCCACACGATACTGTTAGCATAGGTGATCTCTAGGCTCTAAATCGGACACTCACTAATGCACTAGTGACGTCATCGCACAAATGGCTTAAATTTGTACGAGAGAGCATTTAGTGCCCCAGTTCGACCCGCACTTGACGTTGTTACGGCTCTCGTCCGATAGCCGAGTTTGTTATTGGATGTAGGCGAGGTATATTGTTTTCGTCATCACTATCAACGCGTGACCACGTTAAATACTGATAAATTTTTTTTTTTTTATGGTATAGGAGAGCAAACGAGCGGTCGGAGCCATTTTCATGACTACCGACGCCCACAAACATTCGTATAGAGGCTATACAGATGCGCTGCCCTCCTTTTTCCTCCCACCTCCATGGGCCACCGGCTACTTACACACCGCACGAAACGCGACAGCACAGCTGTCACTTTACGCCGGTCTCGTGTAAGCGAGAGGTACCTCCCCGGTCGTGCCGGTCCAATTCAACTGCATGCAAGCATGCAGTGTGGCACTACCTTAATCCTGATTTCATAATCAACGTGAATCAAAATGAACGTGAAAGGCTTTGAAGGTTATGTATGTTAATTAACATGGTGAGTTTGATTTTAATTAGGGATATAAGAGGATATGACCTATTCTTATTATCTTGGTAACTATATGGAAACAACGCCAAATCGTATCAACGCCAAAATCTACCTAACGCCGAGCATAAGGCTTACTTATTTAGCTTAATTAATTATTCGCGCACATCCCACTTCAGGAACAGGATCGTTTTTACGGACTAAACTCCAAAAGCTGAAATACTTTTTTTTGCCTACTAGATAAAAATATTAGCGCATCTGTATAATCTCTATGCAGATGTCTATGGGCGTCGGTAGTCATGAAAATGGCTACAACTGCTCGTTTGCCCCCCTATACCAAAAAAAAATCAGTAAAATAAATAAAAAGTAATGGGGAAACGTTAAAATGTTTATTTAACGATCGAGTTGTAACTCTGGAATACAGGAAGACTAATAAACATAGGTATTTAATTGACTTCGAAACAACTTCCTTAACTGAATCCACCTGGTGTCTATTGAGTTTCTAGATAAAAATAAAAATGGTCTTACTTGTAGACGTGCCTTTTTTTTGTCTACAGCAACAATGGTCACAAGTGGATTGAGATGACGGATGTTCTTTTGTCACAAGTTACTAAAATTACCCGAAGGTTTATAATTATTTAGATGGTCCGATTAACGCAAAAAGTGCTTATTATGTCTTGCTGTCTTGAAATTTGAGAGTGTTTGATTTGATTATTGTATAACGGGGTCTCAAGCATCGGAACAACTAAATAATTATAAATCTTCGGGCACTTTTAATAAGTTGTTACAAAAGGGTATCTGTCTTCTCAGTGCATCCGTGATCATGGTTGATGTAAAGATTCTGAAACGTTGGGCTTATAAAATAATTAAATAAATCGCGATAAAATCCATTATATATGTTTTATTGTAATGAGTAACATTCGCATAATTTTAAGACATCATTATTTTGTAGTAGGTCTTTTCTTTTTATGATGTGACTTTATGCTATTATATTTTGGTAAGAGGTAGTGCCACACTGCATGCTTGCATGCAGTCGAATTGGGCCGGCACGACCGGGGAGGTACCTCTCGCTTACACGAGACTGGCGTAAAGTGACAGCTGTGAGCTGTCGCGTTTCGTGCGGTGTGTAAGTAGCCGGTGGCCCATGGAGGTGGGAGGAGAAAGGAGGGCAGCGCATCTGTATAGCCTCTATGCGGATGTTTGTGGGCGTCGGTAGTCATGAAAATGGCTCCGACTGCTCGTTTTCCCTCCTATAACATAAAAAAAAAAAAAAAAAATATTATGTATAGCTGGTGCCTGCGACTTAGTTCGAGTAGCATAATATTATTATAATCAAAGAGATTTATTATTGTTGTATGTATGTATATCTTTATGTAGATTTTATGGGCTTTGGTAGTCATTAAAAATCTCCGTCTGCTTTGCCCCTTTATACTTGAAATAAAAACTAAATTTACTTAGCATCGGTTATAAGCATGATGTTTCCTATCGCATGAATACGAACAAGATTAACATGTAACTATTGATCACTTCTAACTAAATCTATGAATGCGAAATTGAGATGCCCAGAGAGTGTGAGCGGTGTGTGAGAGGTAATTACGATTCGGCCACTTGATGACGAACCCACATCAAATCTCATTTTGGACACATCGTTCGCTAGATGGCGGTTCAAGATTATATTGGTTTTAAGAAGGGGGATCCATGACACGACCACTGCGGGTGGCTTGTGACAACTCCTAGCTTAAAAGCGTGAGGGCTGCAGATATCCTATGTCTCTGTCAACTCTAATCTGTCACGAGTGTTCTAGTTCTAATTCAATTCCGGAATATGAATGACAACATGGTTAATCATTTTACTATGTTGATGTCATAGACTTAATAAAAAGTAGTTGATGTTATGAATTCTCTCTGCTAGTTGTAGCAGATTTTTTTTTTCGGAGTTTTCTATTAATTAAAATGCGCAGATTGAAAAAAATATGAGAATGTGGTAAAATTGTGAGTAACACCAACGTAACGCTACTGCTTAGTGCGCTACTTAGCATATGCCTCTTGCTTCTAGCTTTCACTTCAGCCATATTCGTTCAATAGGAGTAAGCTCCAGTCGCGTACGGGACACGCATACAGTTTTATTGTGCCTCGTACAATTAGTAAATAAATTAAATTAAATATTGAAATAAAAGAGTGTATCACAAACACTGACAGACAAACTTATTTTATGTGTGTAATTTACAATTACACACAAAATAACTTTGTCACACGCATAAATTTAAGGGCAGGGGGGGCATTATAAAAAGGCGTATAATTTTTTACCTACTTTCAGATTGACGCAAAAGACATTAAAAACTATAAGCCGTGCCGCGCGAGACTGTTGGGGAAGGGGGGGAGGTGTCTCCCCTCCATCCACCATAATAAGAGAATTAACATGCAAATTGTTCTGGAATAGAGTTTCGAAAAACTGTGCGACTTGTAATTGCGTTTAGAAAAAAGTCTATGCGGAACATTGTCTAATTATAGAGTAAAAGTGACACGAAATGCAGTAAATTAGGGCGGTACGACTGGGAGGTTACTCCCGTTCATACCAACTTAACAATGTTCTTAGCTCATGTGCCAGAAAAACACATGAAATATATTCAAGATGGCACGTTTTTTTTATCCGTGATTTAATGTACTTTAACCAAAGATGATAACTTCGAAGGACTACCAAAATGCTTCTAATCATGAGATAATGAATATCAATGATTATAATCACACTTCACAACGAATATCAATGATTATATAATTAATCGTTGGTATTCATATTATGGTTATGTAAATAGAAGAAAGGGAGACTATTACGTACAATTATGGTAAAATTTTGCCTGATACATAATTTTCTTGTTTTATTTTAATAAATTCCCTTACTTGATTGTTACACCAGGACATTGTATTCATTCGTGATTAAAAGTAGCTTTTTATTCCATAAAGTAAGTCTAAGTCTGTAAACATTTATTTAAATCTGTAAAGTTGTTTTGCGTCAAAAAATGACCAACATAACAAACTTTGTCATTTATAATATTCGTATTATATATCAGGATTTATGGCTATAAAGTGTTTTTATGTTTTCTAGCGACATCCACTGGCGTTAATAGCGACACAAAAAGCTTTCTATATGTTTCGACGGGCGGTCGCGGCCAGACTGCGTTCACTCGGGTGACCATACTGTATAAAAAGAAATAAAATCAATATGTATAAAAAAAATAACGTGATTACTTATCTTTGAAAACATACCTTTACTTCAATATATCATCAAGTATATTTTGACGACGGGAAGTGATGGTTATGCGGTCATGTACCGTGGTCAAAGATGATATATAGACTACGCATTCTACAAGAAATCTTGTAACGATAACCATTTTTTAAAGATAAATATAAAAATAAAAACAAAAAAACAAAATGTAATCTATATTTGTGCTAACTTCCACATTTTCACTCGTTTTAGCGTAAAAGTAAACAAGCATTGACTGCCTCGTGGTCTAATGGTTAGCGTGTTCAACCACAGACGTGAGGTCCTGGGTTCGAATCCCGGGTCGGACCAAAAATTGTTTATAGGGATTTTTCAATTTAAAATAACAGTCCGGAGTCAGGAAGTTGGAGGTGATACACCCCCGTGCCTCGGAGAGCACGTTAAGCCGTCAGTCCTACGCCTGATTTCTCACCGGTCGTGTCGGATTGCCGTCCGATCGGAATATGAGAGTGAGGGAATAGAGAGTGCACTTGTGTCTGCGCGCATACTTGTGCACTATAATATGTCCTGCACATCTGGCTCTTCTCAATAGAGGCGGCCGCCGTAGCCGAAATCGGCTAGGAGGATATTATTATTATCATTAAACAAGCATAGGTACATAACATACACAAACGATGAACAATTATATAATAGACTGCTACTACAATTATAATGTGTGGTCGCTTCACTATCGGGAGAGGTCGTAAATTATGGCTAAGTCAGCCTCTTATTTTATGATTTATGTCATACCCCGTCGTTGTTTTAGGCTTCGGAGGCTTTGTCCATTATTTCCGGGGCTTAACTGTTTCTGATAAAGATTGGGACGGATTTTGTGCATGTGTACTTTAGTTTTGTAGTCAGATTTTTTAAGAACAGTATCGAATGACATTTATTTAGCTTAATAACAATGTTACATATTTATGTATTCTGAAACAATACACAGAAAAAATATAAATAAAAAGCAATAAAAAAAATATTTTCGTATCATTCCTAATGACTTCTTAAGTTTACACGAATGTAACACATTGTAATAGTTTTAATACAACGTATCATAACCTCCTTAAAAGTAATGTGGTTTTAATTGTGCCAAGGCCAGGGGGTGAATGAGGCAACGCATCTGCATAAGGTGATTTTACTGAGGTCAACACATAACTCCAAACTCCCGTTTACCTCCTTATACTATAAAAATATATATCATGAGAAGTCCGATGTAATGGACAAACTATTCGTTTTTTAATTAAATTAGTAACCGCTGTACCATTGTTCAATCGAAATCAACGTATTGAACCACCGCGCCTTTGTGTCCTTTGACTGAGTACACATTTCAACATGCTTTATAATTTAGTTTGAGCGCCTTTTGGTCTAGTGGTAAGGATGTTCAATCACAGACTTCAGGTCCCGGGTTCGAATCCCGGGTCGGACCAAAAATTGTTATTGGGATTTTTCAATTTCTACTAAGAGGTAGGCTCGAGGTCCTCCACCCGTCCCTCCGAATCAGCAGAGCGGCGTGAATGGCGGATACGATTTGGACATTGGTAGCTTGCTCCTTTGGAGTACTGGGGCTAGGGGTCAGGATGGGAAGCTGACTCCATTGCACGGTTCACGTCGTAGTTCCCGTTCCTTGCAAATCCGGGACCCTCCAATTACAGCGGCTGAAGGCAGGGGTTTAGTCGGTATTACCCGAAATGTCGAGCCCTACATCGGTCAAGCAGCCACTCGGGCTTCTAGGTACTATACGTAAACGTATTACCCTGCGTTAAAAAAAAGGTCTTCAGGGGCAGCCCCCC
>LUGF01001529.1:14823-27411 GCA_001625245.1 Calycopis cecrops
CCATCTCAGAGGGCAGATGATTTGTGTCCCTGACTTATGGCGCTTATAGAGAATCTACGAAAGAGATCTTCGAGGGCATTTCTCGTGATACTGATGATGGTACACAACTGAAAGGTAATATTTGTGTAACACCTTCGCATTATACCTTTATACAACAACTACAGCGCGCCTGTTTATTCAAAAACTAATTAATTAATCCGCAGATATGTGACGCAATTGCATTAATTTGTTGGTATTTCACCAGCGCGAACTGTTGTGTTGACTCAACAAACAAAACCTAAATGAATGGCAAACAAACAGAGAGAAATAAACTTTATTTGAATTATTAGGGATTAAAGTTTGAAATTGCCGATTTGTATTGAAAATTTATATTTGTTTTTTTTTAATTTAACATATTTATTTAATCAACATAATTGCCAGTATTATCTATACATTGCTGGCATCTAATAGAAAGGTCATTTATACCTTTGCGATAAAACTCTGGTGATCTAGGATTCGACAAGCTGTGAAAGCATTTTGTACTGCTTCCTCAGAACAAAACTTTTTATCACGTAGAAAATTGTCCCAATTACGAAAAAAATGGTAGTCTGGAGAATTGGATTGACAAGCTTCACTTAGGAACCCTGTTGCAGTGTTTGACCCGGGGTCAGCCAATACATTTTTCATTTACGTTTATCGTAAAGAATCCACTTCTTATCATATGTTACATTTACACGCATATTCCTTCATTTCTTTATCGATTCCAATCCGAAATCTATAAGATACGGTGGGCTTTTTTTTATTTTATTTTTAGGTAGAATCTACGTTGATAGCGAAGGCCAGTGCATCTTCATCGATATGAGAGGCACGTTCTAGAAAACTTCCTCTGTATTTGTTGTCCATAGGAGGACAGGCCCCCCTCTTTCCCGTAGTAGGTTCCGACTGTAGTATATTTGCACCGCGGGTGGTGGTGTTGTATCTACAAAACGTAAACAAATACAACACCACGTCCCCGGTGCAGGTACATTACAAACTGTCCGAGGGATTTGGGCGCGGATACAGTACAATCCACGATCACAATACGGTGGCCGCTCATCATTGGGTATATGCCAACTCTGTGAAACCACAACGATAGCGCAATTTAAAAGACTAATAATGCCATCTATTGCCAGCCTTTAAAACTTAAAGTATTTTGTTTGTCTTAATTTATTCGTTCCAGTAGTTACTGATAGGTAAAAACTAATACATTTACATCCTCTATGATCCCTAATTTTATCCCTATGAGGGTTGAATTTATCAAAATCCTATTTAAGCGGACGTATTCATCATATTAAGTATACAAATTTTCACCCCCTAATTTATCACCTTGGTGGTAGAATTTATCAAATTCCTTTCTTAGCGAATGCCTACGTCATAACATCTACCTGCATGTTAAATTTCAGCCCGATCCGTCCAGTGGTTTAGACTGTGCGTTGATAGATGACTATGTCACCTTCGAGTTTTATATACCTATATAGATATGAAATATACACTTAGACCATAGATCATTTGAAAATAATAATAACGGTTTAATGAAGGTATCTACAGCAAGTGTGGTTACCGGCAGAGGTTTCTTGGCGCCAGATTGAGTGATGGCGATCAGTTAAGTACTCCTTAATGCGTCCACCTATACGTACAAGTATGTAGATGTCGTTAGAGATAAAGTGGCCTAGAGTTAGTGGTTAATGAGGTAAATTGATAACAAATAACAATGTAGAGAAAACAATGATGTTTTTTGTTTGTCTGAACACACACATACGCGGTAGCGTATCTGTTGTCTAGTTAAATATAATTAAATATTAATAATCGTATTATTAATTTTATCTTTTTTACTATTACTAGTAATCCCGCGAAGATCTAAACTAGATCTAAGTACGTTTTACTTTGTAATTAAAAACTAAATATCGTATTTAACATGTTATGTTTGGTAAGAGGTAGTGCCACACTGCATGCTTGCATGCAGTCGAATTGGGCCGGCACGACCGGGGAGGTACCTCTCGCTTACGGAGTGCTGTCGCGTTTCGTGCGGTGTGTAAGTAGCCGGTGGCCCATGGAGGTGGGAGGAGAAAGGAAGGCAGCGCATCTGTATAGCCTCTATGCGGATGTTTGTGGGCGTCGGTAGTCATGAAAATGGCTCCGGCTGCTCGTTTGCCCTCCTATGTCATAAAAAAAAAAAAAAAAATGTAATCGTAACTAATGAAAACAAATTATCTAAAATTTTCAACATTTACAAACGTTGCAAAAGACATAAACTTCATCAATAATTACCGGTGTATTATATATAAAGTGTCAAATGCATGGTAGTGTATGTAAAGTTTTATTTACTAAATTAAAGTAGATACTTTATAAACATTATTATTAATAAATATTAGCGTTCTGCACTTCTTGTACACATCATCCCTACTAATATTATAAATGCGAATGTAAGTTTGTTTGTTACCCTTTCACGCGAAAACTGCTCAACCGATCATCATGAAATTTTGTACACATGTTCTTGGAGGTATTAGAAGTAACATAGGATAGCTTTTATCCCGAAAAAATGTTCCTGAGGGATTACGCGGGCGAAGCCGCGGGGCGCAGCTAGTAAACTATAAATGTGCCAAATTGCATAATCCTCCGTCCGCGCAATTTTCGTAAAAATGTTCCTTAAGTTTTAGTTTCACGAATTAATATATAGATTATAAATGTGAATTTTTTAGGGATATTTGTTATTCTGTCACGCGGTAAGATTGTCCTATGCTTAGCTATTTATACTTTGCTTCTAAATTCTAGCTATTAAAATACATTGGAAATTTTTTATGTCTGTTATTTCTTTTAAGCAGAAACTATTGAACATAACATACAATCTTGGTTAACATGAAAATTAGTTTTTGTGCTACAAATGAATGGTTGGTTGGTTTTTTGGAGAAATGATAGTTGTTTATATTATTTATTACTAGTCAACCGGCGGGGCACAACTAATTATATTAAGTAACCAAATGTCAAGATGTTGGTAGTCCAACATATCCGCTACATCATCGATTTTTATGAGAAAAATTGTGTCGAAATGTAATAATATAAATGTTTTAAACATAACTCAATTTAACGTTTTATTCCTATATTTTTATACTATTTTACAAGTCAAAATGTTGTGGATTTTCTACCTAACTATAATATAACTATAAAAGTTAGGATTATGTTTTTTAGAAAGTATCGCAACTCTTTCATATCCCACAATTTATTCTGCTTAAATTCCGAAATTCCAAAGTTTCCAACCCTACCGCGCATATTTCAGAATAAGAAAGTTTATATCATACTAAATTTCTTGTAATTATAAAAGTTTTTCAAGAGAAAAATATAAGCCGTAGAACCGCGACATCGAGGTATTATAAGTTTTGTCATTCTACCACCTGATACATTTTTCTTTAGTCTCGTTTAGAATCGCATTTACCAACTGATTTGTGTCCTGGGTAGGTTTAGGTAATAGAGAATTATGTATAAGTTTTAAATAAGGTTTTTGCATGAAATTATACCTAAATAAATATTACCTTACTAAGCTCCTAACAGTTTTAAATATTATATGAAATAATTAACTATAAATTGCAAAATTAGACCAGCACATTCAAATGCATGAACTCATAGACCTGTTATTATATCCAAAAAATCGACTCTAGCCCTGAATATTTTTAAATTTTAAAATTACGGCATAAATAAAGAGGACTAAACTTGTAGATATCAAATTCTGGATAATTTTGGTTTCCATCTTTTTTCCATATTTTTTTTTTGTTTTTTGATCAGATTTTTTTGAGAACAGGAAATTTGATTCTCTATAATTTTGTTTTTCTTCATTCATGCCGTAAAACGTGGAACATAGGAGATAACGATAATCTTTTGAACTTAAAATAACTAACTTGTATGTGCGTTACCGCAGTATGTTATTTATTTTTGAAAGTTCCAAAGCATAATATATATTTAAAACATAACGTAACACGTGTTTACTTGTACCGTAAATGACAGAAAATATAAAAGAAAATATAAAATTGTGTGGAAATTTAACCTGAAACCTATGCTGAGATGTCAATATTCCGACAACAGGTCTTTGGCTTTTTAAAATGTAAATTTGTAATAATATTTATCAATATTCTATTATCAATTAATAGTAACTACAATCGTTACAATAATATAAAACCTCATCCATTCGATTCAATTTTCATGTTACGCCTACAGTCATTTTATGTACAGTTGTATATCGAAACAGGTACATTCTCTTACTTTAATTGGACCGTAATCTGGCCACGGGCATCCGCAGTTTGTGTTGTTGCCCTTTAGCTATTTCCAATTTCTAGCGCCTACTTTACAATTATCGATTATTCTTGATGGTGATTTGTCATTATAAACAAACAGAACATCTGCCATAAAACTTTAATCACAACATTGTATAAAACAAAATCGCTTTCCGCCGTCTGTGTCTATATTCCTAAGATAATTAAAATTACGCAACAAATTTTGATTTTATTAAATAGAGTGATTCAAGGGAAATGTTTATATGAATAATAACATCAATTAAACAGTGGATGAAGTCCACGCGGGCGAAGCTGCGTGAGGAAGCTAGTTTTACTAAACATGGTTTTCTAATCATGGGTTGCTCATTTCATATCGAAAACTAATGTGTTTATCCTTTAAAATCTCTTGAAATGATATGATGTAATCACCCGATTAAAGTGATAAAGAGCGATAATAACAAATCACATTTAGGCCATCACTTCACTCCCACTATAAATGGCGGTGACGTCAGACGTGTACGAGCTTTACGAGCTGGCTCGTAAATATTATATGCTCATAAGTGTCTGATGGTTCAGTGAGATATGTTATAGAGTGTTTTAGTGTACTTATCGCTAAGTGATATTTTCACAGATTCATCATCATCAGCCTATTACAGTCCATTGTTCGACGTAGGCCTCTCCTTACTAGCTGGCTTCTATATATTATATGCTGAGCGTTGAGACCGGTGCTCTTATCTAGTATGATGTCTTGTAGTGTACTTATCTCTAAGTGATGTATTGACGGATTTCTATTGTCAAATGTCCATATAATCATCATATTCAATATTGACTCTTGACGGTTCAGCATAGCTTAATCCTAGTTATTAAAACTAAACCCGAAAATAAAGACAAATAATAAATATAAATTGTAGAGCAAAAAAAAGAGCGTCCGTCCAGAGCAAATGAATCACAGAGGATTTCCAAATGATTTTTTAATCTCATTCGTCTTCATTCATTCATTTCAAAGTCATTTTCAAAATCGTAAACGTCTTCTCCTATTTTATTGAAATTTTCCGTGTAGAAATACATTATTAAGGTCCTCAAATATGTTATACAGACGCGTACAGAAGGAGGGCACCTTCCGCCTTCAACCACGCACGAAACGCGATAGCTCCAAGGCAATTCGGCTGCAACGTTATTAACAAGGAAAAAGTTGTACAGCAACATAAGTGTAGTAAAATCGTACAAATTCTTGTAATAAATAAATATAAATAATATAACAACATTTCGTCAAAAATAATCCTTATTTCCACTTACAAACTAATATGATATGCTTCCACATTACTTCCTCTATAAATAATTAGCGGCGACCGAAATACATGCGGTGCATTACCCGCTCACCACGAGCGCAAAAGTTATCTGTTGCCGCCAGTGTTGCCAGTGCCTAATTCACCAGCTTTAGAGGGAGATTTGGTTTTAAAATATTTATTTTATTGTTCCGTTTTATAATTATTTTTACTTACTATTTATTATTACTCTGGTTTCGGAAGCCAAGACTCACTTCGAGTTAGCCATAAGATTTGGTTAGTTATTGTTCCGTTAATTTCGCACAATGGAAACTCATGAAAATAATATAAGTTTCGTCATAAATATTGGAACACTGTAAAATATATAAATTTTACAAACATGTTTCTATTTTATAATAAAAGTTCCTTAATATTATAAAGAGTATTTTAAACTACAAAGAAACAAGTTTTATGACAATAACTATAAACGCTATAATTATTAGAGTGATTTTGTAGAAATATTGAGATTTAGTTTAGTTGGATGCACATCTTCCCATATATTATGTTATTATCTCTAGACAGAGTAAGAATATTATAATACAATATTTGTGAAATATACTATGTTTGTTGTATGTTTTAGATACATAATACACTAAAATTTTGTTATATTTTTACACAAATATTTGACATAATCATCACTAATATTTTATACTACAACAACAGCGAATCATTTTAAATGAATATTATAGTAGCAGATATTATATAAAATATGCTTTAATGTAATCATTATTAATATATTAGAATCCAGATAATTCATTTAGCAAAACGTTTGTTGTTTTTCATGTCCTTTTAAGGCCGAGTTTAATTCTCCTTAATCCTTTCCAAGCAGAAGGTCCCTTAGAAAACTCTTTGATGTAAGAAATATTATTTTTTCAGTATTATTTAGAAAATGTATAACTACGTATTTAAAAACTTGATTGTGTTTCTTAAATTAAATAAAATAAAATTTAATAACGCAGTTTAATATTAATGTCTTAACGACTTTAAAGTCTCCTGGCCTTTTTCTTCTTCTTCTTCTTGTGGGTGGTGTGGTGGTGTGGGTGGTCCTATCGGAGGTCGGTGATTTCGTTGGTTGGTTATAGCCACTTTGACCCTTGATGTTGCAGCACGAAAAAGGGTAATTATGTCCGTATCCAACCAATCGGCTAGGTTTTTAAAGCCATTGTGTTCTGCAACGTCCCGGTGCTCTGCGGCCTAGTACTGGCCTTATATAACTATAGCTACAGCAGAGAGAATATTAATCAAAATTATGATTGTGTAACACTTAGGTTATTATGAATTACAAATAGTACCATGCTACATTTTACCCAAATAGGACCAGCACGGTTGCACCATGCAAAGAAGACAATGCACACGGATATGCGGACTTTAATGAAGTTCGATAGTCATTTACGTCTCTCATGGTGCGTTTGTTCTTCTTTGCTATTGAAAAAATAACTATCGGTAAAAATTAACCATCTTCTAACAAACCTAAATCCATGGCACACTTGTGAGATTTGAGATAATAATTATCCTTTATTCCAAACTACACAAATCCCTCCAGAAAATTAAATGAGATAAGTCTACGTATAATGAAAAGCTACATAATATTGAGTATGTTTCTACATGAAATTTTCCATTACGGCATATGAAGTCTTAAAGCCAGCTTAAGCCTCCGTAGGATCAAAAGTTACGTAAATTTCGAGCAAGTTTTATGTGCGCTGGTAACGTCGAGGTTAGTTCGTACTGATCATCGGCCGTAGACACTCGCGTAGCGCGCCGTAGCTCCGCGGCGTAGCTCCGCGTAGGCAGCGCTACGAAACACGTTATATTACCGTGGAAGTGAAGTGTTTTTGAATTGATAGTGTATTTTTATTTGAAAGTGCATTTATTTAAGTGTATAATTTATTTGTGTAGGTGAAATAACTGGTATTTTTTTTGAGTCTAAACTAAAAATATAATAGAAATTGTTTATCTGTAATTCGTAGTAACTACACTTAAAAGTAGGATTATTCATTCGCCTTTGCCTAAGCTATATATAGCTCTTACTTTAATCGCAAACATAGTGATTATGCATTTTAAATTAATCTTGCGAGTATATTTGTGAGAGAAACATAGTCAATTATTTGGTAATGTTTTTTTTTCAAATTTAATTGTCAACATATATAACTACAGTTACGTATAATTAAATTAATGGAATTCATAAATTTTCAACAACGAACAATAAATTTACTGTTTATGGGGTCCAGTAAATTTAAGTGTACATGCCATCGCGAGAAAATTTTTATAGCATTCTAATATCATTTATAAAATCCAGTAGAAACTATTTTTTTAAACATATTACGACTTCGACTCAAAATTCAAATAGTCAAAGTATACATTTATGCTGTATAGGAAATAATAATTTTGTTTCATGTGTAGGTAAATATAACCACACGATAGGCACACAAATGAGAGGCATTTTACTCAGATGATATTGACGCCGTGGAGTAATGGAAGTTTTTTATGATATAGGGATAAACGAGTAGTCGATATGATTATAAATAATCACCGACGCCCACAGACATCTGCAATATCAGACGTTTCGTAGATGTTGAGTTTTTGCGGCTGATTATAGTAGGAAAATGGAATGTCCAGTGGGGTTAGGAGTAACGAGGACCACAACATCGTAAGGCAAAGTAATAATAAGACATAGTGCCAAATGGCATTATAGGAGAATTGATCTGGCACATCTTCCGGCATCTTCCGGGTCGTCCCGGACAGCGGTGGAAAGTGACAGCTATGTTGTCGCGTTTTGTGCTGTTTGTGAGGTTCTAGTGGCCTTTTGGTGAGAAACCTCTTCCTCTCACGTCTACATAACAATTTCGTAGAGTGGCCTCAGCAATAATCAAAAGACGACCAGGCTGGCGCAGTGGTATAGGGCTCGGATAGGTGGAGCATGTTGCGCCAGGGGTGGCGGGTTCGAATCCCGCCTTGGTCATGGATGTTTATCTATGTATTATATGTATTTCTATAATAAAAATCTTAAATATATAAAATTTCTTAAATTTATGAAACATATTAAATATATTTCCATTGTCTAGTGCCTGTAAGTCGTAATACAAGTCCTTACGGTGCTAAGCACCGTCGTGTCGTGTGTAAAGTCCACATATTTGAAAAAAAAGGCTCCAACAATTTCTTTGTCTCCTTATCTGTACTAACATTAAAAAGAGGATAGTTTTTTTGCTCGAAAACTACTAGACCAATCTTAACCATTCTTTTCAAAGAAAAAATTAATATCTTGAATTAACGTAGGCTTTATTTTATTATGATTGAATAATTTATATTTGACTAACAACATAGTGGGCACGAGTAGGCTAAATATTATTATTTGTTTAAATATATGTTAATGGACCTCACGCGTCGACATGCCTTTGGACGATAAAACTGAACGTTGCGGATAAAAATATTATTCTATACCGTATTTTGCAAAACCAAAAAAAAAACATGAACACGAAATGTTTAGTTAAGGAACGCTCAGCTTATTTGTATAATAACAGCTGATTTGGCTTTTTAAAACGTGTACAATTTTATAAATGGCCAGTACAGAATTTTTTTGCAAAAAATTTGTAATTTCTGCGTTATAACCAAAAAAAGGGGGCATTGGAGGGTGATACCGCTCGCTCATATTACATTTATACTTGAGTAACAGGAACCCACTTTTGTTCCATGAAGTAGTTATGCTGTTGAGTTTGAGAGTGTGACGGCTCTTAAGGATCCCTAAAGAGCCTTCACACGTACAGTATAGGGTTACTCTGAGGAGAGATCGGAACACACCGAAAAGATTTATTTACCCCTTTGTGATAAAATATGAGTGAAATCCTATCAACCAGGAACGAGCGGAGCATTAGGGGGAAGTCCCATAGTACCGAACACTTAAGCTTAGGAGGCATTTAAAAAAAAACTCATAGTTTTGCAGACATTTATTATGCATTATACTTTACACAACCATCATAGACATGTATATAAATCAACAAACAATCAACAGACCACAAATTTAAATAGAAAATAAAAGCTAATCATTGGCATCGATTTTGGTATAATCATACTGTGGCACCTAGTACCGAACATGCTTATAGAATGGCAAAAAAAACCGAACACTCCTAATAAAGATGACATTTGTCACAAATATACATGTCAGAGCACTCAGGAATATCAGGACATGCTTAATAGGCCGACTCTTTACACGAGTTGCACTACATCCAGTCCTGTTCATACGTTTTTAAACAAACAACACAATATGTATTTTTGGGTTGCCTGTACCGATGTAACACGTTGTTGCCGAGACTCTTTTAATGGCAATGGTTTATTCTTTTTTATCTTCTCTTCTTTATTTGTCTTTTTAAAATATTTACTTCGAAGTAATTTCTCTTCTTCTTTGATTATCTTCTCATTTTCTTTTGTCTCAAGAGCCAATTTATATGGAGAAGAGGTAAGAACTTGGCTTTAGGATGTTCTCATATTCTGTAGAAAAGATTTTTGTAAATCTGCCTAAGATAGGTTTTCATTCTACTTCTTTTCCTTCTTTTATGAGTTTAAGCTTATCATATAAAGTAGTAGTTGGAATACTATATCTTGAAGCAGCTTACCGTAAGGACATTTTTTCGTTGTTACTTTTTCAATAGCAACGTTTAAGTTTTCAGAATTCCAGCGACCTTTCTTTGCCCTCTCCATTATTGAAGATATAGATTAATCTGAATAATAAAAATAAATAATGAAAAATATTAAATATAACCTTTAACATCATTTAAATGAAAATAATACTGAAAAATTAATTGTTCGGTCATAGGGGAAAAAACGCTGTTCGGTAGTAGGGACTCATAGTACAAAATTAAAATTCGAATAACTATGAATATACATGTTTAATATAAGTTTTCAGCGTTAAAATAGAAAAAATACTTACCAAAGACAAGTTAAACACTATAACAAATATCACGCCACGTAAATCTTGCAACAACCAGTACTTTCTAGTATACACATGACGTCCCCGTTCCCGCGCAAAATGAAGGTTTGTACTGTCACAGGAGCTACAAGTAAGACTGACAACTGCCACTACACTCCATGCCTAAGCAGCTCTCTCTCTTTCTTTCCCACGGCAAACGGTCGTTTTCTACCATTTATTTCTTTATAATTTCGTATTCGTTCGGTACTACCGGCCGTTCGGCGCTAGGGAACTTCCCCCTACTCCACCGTAAAGCTTTACCGCGACTACGCCGCTTTTTTAGCTACATAAAATTTTTAAATTCAGAATCAAGTTCGTTATTTTTATATTCTTTTTTTAATATGACTTTTTTATTACTTTTTTTCTACTGACGCCCATATACATCCGCCATTCTCCTCCCTCCTACGGGGGTCACCGTGTATATTCTTTAATATGATACTTGCGGCTCACAAACGGTTGGATTTAAAGCAATAAAATTTTATTATATTCTTATATTATTCTGGCGTGTGTGATTTTACAGGTGACACTGTTCACATATAAAATTGTACACATGTCAATAAAGTCTAAAATAAAATGAATCGTCACAATTTTAAAGGCATAAACTCTAGACTATTAGCAAAGTAAAAGGTAGTGTCGGTTGGGGCGGCACGACCGGAGAAGTACTTCTCGCTTACACAACACGAGTGTGAAGCGACAGCTGTTAAGTGACGCGTTTCGTACGGTGTGTAAGTTTCACATCAAATCGGATCAATCGGTGATATTTAGTATGGAGACATTTGAAGGTCTAAAGAGTGCCGTCGGCTCGAAATATATACAAACATTTTTTTTCTACATGCGAGTGGAGTCGCAGATTACAGCTAGTGCTATATAAAAAGTTTAGTAAGGGGTAGTGCCACGCTGTATGCTTGCATGCAGTTGAATTGGGCCGGCACGACCGGGGAGGTATCTCTCGCTTACACGAGACTGGCGTAAAGTGACAGCTGTGCTGTCGCGCTTAAGTACCGGCTACTTAAGCGGCCCATGGGTGTGGAAGGAAAAAGGAGGGCAGCGCATCTGTATAGCCTCTATGCGGATGTTTGTGGGCGTCGGTAGTCATGAAAATAGTTCCGACAGCTCGTTTGCCCTCCTATACCATAAAAAAAGTACAAAATTAAATAAATCGTGTGTTGAAGGTATAAACTCTAGACATTATTTCGTTAGCACTTAATGTCATATAATATCGCAGCTGAGCCGGCGCCTTAGCTGTAATCACTTTGCTATCCACCCTCAGCCTTAATCGAGTATTGAGTGCGCTCCAAAGTCGACAGGTAAATTGGGTATCGCGGTACGCGCGTTTAAAATAGTTTCAAGATTTTTGTTAAAAATGATAATAGAATGTTAAATAGATCTGCAATGTGTTTAATTTTTTAAATAAATAATAATAAATTAAAATATATTGTTGTGTAACAGTAACTAATACTAAATTTAATAATAAGAAGTCGGAACGCTTAAAATAAATTTTACTGTAGTCTAGCTCTTGTGTAATGAAGAGTCTAAGGACACATTTAAGAGCGTTTACGCCTTGCGCACGTGGTTTTATGTAATTCATGGGTAATTCGAACCCACACATACGGATCGCCGTGTGAGTAGCTTATATATAATGTTAGTATATTCTAAAGTAAAATTAACCCACTATGATCCACGTAATGAATTGATTTCGTTTACGACCAGTGTTTTAGAGACGTTTTAAAAAATTTACAGAAAAATAACTACTATACATTAATCAAAACTTTAAATGCATGATTGTAAAGAATATGCTCTAGTTTATTCGTAAGCTATTATTATATTAAATTAAATAAGGTATATCGTCGAAAAATACATATAAAATTTGAAATATTTCACATTTTTTTAATTTTAATTTCTCATAGATAAGATACCAAAACCATTTTTTTTTCTACTAACTATTTTTTCAAGGATCTTATCAAGTGGCTATTACTTTTTGTTAATTATATATTTCAGTACTTTTATGATATTTTGAGCTTCG
>LUGF01001541.1:3486-17140 GCA_001625245.1 Calycopis cecrops
GAGCGAGACAGAGAGTGACTAGTATGAGGGAGACGGGGAGAGCCATTTTAAATTAAATAATTTTACTTAAACAGTTCTTTTATTTAATTGATCTATCCTAAGCTCATAATAATACTATTAAATAATAATGGCATTAATTTAAATTAGCGGTGTCACTCTCTGTCTTGCTCACACTTCGCAAAATGGCTCTCCCCGTCTCCCTCATACTAGTCTCTCTCACACTTCGTAAAATGGCTCTCTCCGTCTCTCCCATACTAGAATAATGTAAAATTACCGATTCAAGGAAAGGATTGGGACAAACAAAATCATTTTAAAATAAGTAATAAAAAATGGTTGAAAACCGGATTCGTTCACAAGTGTCATACTATTTTAGAGTTCTCGTTACATGCGCCTACCTTTAAAGTTACTTGTCCAACCAGTGTAGTACATTTTTTTTTCAGTGGGATCTGTTGAAGTTGAACAAAAAATTCAATTTCACTTTGAAATGGGAATAATGTGTAATTTTTTTTCAAATTCAGAGAAGTTGAGTTAATATTTTAGACTACTAGCTAGAGGAGCATTACCCTGGGTTACAAATCAGAAAAAAAAATAAATAAAAGTGGAAATTTGTAGAAACGAGAAGTAAAAAAGAATCACAGGATGTACATTTTTCGTTTTTTTTTCAAAAGGCTATATTTTTTAAAATACATGACATAGATTTTTTTTTGTATTTTTCTAATAACTCTTATGACCTGGCCTATCATCCGGTATCGGCTTGGCGTCGCGTCTCGGGACACCCTGTATATATATATATATATATATATCATGTGTAGTATTTTAATTTATTTAAAGTAATTAAATTAATCACAGTATTCGACACATTCCATTTTTTTTGGTTTTTTTACTGGCAATAATTACGAAAAAAATAAGGAGGAAGTAATTGAGATCTTAATTAATAGTAAAATATTTTGACAGTCTCAACAACAACAAAATCGGCCAAGTGCGAGTCGGAATCGCACACCATTATCTACTTACACTACTGCTACACTGTATATAATAAGACGAAAAAATTCGAAAAAATCAAGTTTGTTGTATGGGAGCCCCCCTTAAATATTTGTTTTATTTTAATTTAATTAATGTATTTTAAAGACAATATATAACTTAATATTATGTGAATATTTCAAGTGACTACCTGTTGCCGTTGTCAACATCGAGCAAAAACGAGCAAAAAAATCACGTCTATTGTATGGCCCCCATACAATAGACGTGATTTTTACTCTTGGCTCTTAAACTATGACTCTTATATATTCATATTCTGTAATTTTTTAGTATTTGTTGTTATAGCGGCAAAAGAAATACACCATTTGTGAAAATTTTAACTGTCTAATTATCATAGTTTATGAGATACAGCCTGGTGACAGACGGACGGATTGACATCGGAGCCTTAGTAATAGTGTCCCATTTTTACCCTTTGGGTACGGAACCCTAAAAACTAATATGTTAAAAAACCTAGATAATATCATGAGAGCGTTCTGTAAATCTCATGTTCTGAGATGCTTCAAAAAGGTGTAGTTTACATCTTGCCACGATTCTTTAAAGCCTAAACTTTCGGTACGATAAATGTTGAAGGTCCGGTCTCGAACCAAAACTACAACTTAGGTCTGAAATAGTAAAGAGAATCTACCCACATAAATTAGTAATGTCCTCTGCGTCATGCTACGTTGGACATCTCTATAGACAATTTAGAACAAAGACTTTCCTTTCAAATATACAAGGTGTCTACCGCGATATTAATGATGACACGGCTCGACCCGATTTCCTAGACAATTGGGGCGACTGAAACTTCATACGTAGAATATCTACTCCGATTACATCGTGTGATAAGGAAAATTGAAACATCGAGAAATTAGGTAATGCTTGTATTTGCGAACGTACGTGTCGGCATGAAATATCAATGTTTTACATAAAGAAAACGATGTATTGTATATTTCACAATTTTTAGTAGTTGAAATAATAAATATACTAATATTTTTATTGTACAGGAACATATGTTTTGAAATTGTTATTTACAAGTTTCTTTGTTTAAACAAATTCAAGTAAAGTGTTATTAAAAAATATTTATATTTCTTTATTAATAATTTATTTAATTGTATATTAATAATTAAACGTTTGTAACTAATGATAGATCTTTCATAGATATTTTACTTTCACGACATTAATTTTTCAATTAATAAAATGACTAATTTATAAAATCGAAACTTCAACAATGATAAACTCTTACACTCAAAAAATAATAATAAGCTACATTATGAAACGAAGTATTCCTAAATTTATTTATTTTACACAGTAAATAAAATAAATATAACGATTTATTATTTATTTGTCAATTTCTTTCAATAGTCCAAACGCAATAATTATTAGTCGCTATGTGCTTATTTATGTAATGTAACACCTGAAATAAATGTTCGTGGCCAACGATACGGTTTTCATGCCTGCTACACAGACGTAGACGCAATAATATTACTTTGAGATATGATCAAATTTCGTTACAGATTAAAACCTTGTGACATTTTAATATGAAAAGATCTAATAATAACCAAAGTATTTTCTTTCTTTATTTCATTTCTTTGCCTACGCTGAAAACGCCTTCACGTTTCCAGTTGTGTGGAGAATATTTTCTCTTTTTTTCCGCCTAAATTACGACAGAATAGCCCTAATTCCCACAAGTGAAAGATATTGTAAGATCTCGGTTATCTAGTGCCTGAAAATGAACTTATTTTTCTGGAAAAGTTTTTATGTACCTATGTGTAATTTGATTATGTAAATACCACAGAAGAGAGTGTTGAAATTGGGAATTCCAATTTTGTTTTTCAAATGAATTCATGTGCCTCAGACCCGCCACTCGTCCCAATCCATGTCCACAGTCTACTGATTCAGAGAGACTGGTGGTGGATCCTTAAGTTGAGCTACTCTGGCCTCTTTCCCAAGCCTGTCCGCTATGTGTAGCCCTGTCCGGCATAGCCCTGGGGAATCATAGAGGCCGCGGCAGAGTGGCAGCATCTTCGGCGGGTCCTCACAATCTCCTTTATTACATAAGAATACATTTTCCATTCATTTCATTCCATCTTATGAATTTACCGCGGGTCCAGGGCGGTATAGTCACGCCACTGCTTGATAGACACAAATGCTAATACCAAATTTACCAAACATTTTATTTACATAAACACAAAAGATTCTACATAGTAATAGAACTTCAAATACAAGGAGAAATAAACCGCAAATACTCGAAGGGAATATAGGACGTACATTGTATCCGAACATACGTTCGCAATACAGGTAAAATAATGATGAAAGTTTTGAAATTAAACACCTAATATTGACCAATATAAGTTCGAAATATTTAAATATCGAGTGAAATGAGATTTATGTAAAAGTATTAGATAATATGTTTTTAAACGGCCTTCAAAATATGAAAAAATCAATAACGTGTATTTGTCTACGCCAAGCTTTTTCACAAAACAAATGTTTACAGTAATAATTGGGTATAAAACGTCTTGATGTCTTGCTGATAAAAATAAACAAATACAAGTTAATAAAAAACAACTCCATCATAGAATTTCATAATGAATAAAATAAATTAATGTTTTATAATCAATGATGTGAATCCTACTAATATTATAAATGCGATTCTGTTTGCTTGTTACTCCTTTACGCAAAAACTGGGCTAAACTGATTTTCATAAAATTTGGAACACACATAAAGGGTAACTTGCATTAACACAGGAAAGTTTTATCCCAAATAAATGTTCATGTGGGATGCCATGGAAGGATTTTACGCGGGTGAAACCGCGGGTCGCAGCTAGTAGAGTTTAGGTATAAATCTCAAGTTTATTACGATTGTCGCAGGTGAGGTATCTTGCTTGTTATAGCTCTAAGAAGTTTAAGAAAGGTAAAATGCTCATACAGAAAAATAACCTTTATTGCTATGAATTTATATTATAGGTACATACATTACCTATATTTCTCCAATTAAATTATAGAGCATTGAGCATGACCCATGTTATTATATCAGACTTAACAAATCCTCGCTAAAGAACACCTAATCCGTTCAAGGATGATCCGTGAAACTATTATAATACAGAAAACATTTACAACAGTAAAGTGGTACCAGTGCCCACCCAACGTACTTCCTTCGGTTTGAGACCCGTATTAAAACTATGTTTATCACTGGTACCCAAACCGAATCAAATCAAACACCAAATGTAAACCCTATAGGCAGCAAAATACTATCAGCACTTTTACGTTAATCGGACAGTTAGATAATTGTAAATCTTCGGGTACTTTGAATAACATAAGACATAAGAACATCTGTCATCACAGTTCACCCATGGCCATAGTTTCTATAAAGCTTCTGAAATCTCAGAATTGTAAAATACTTAAATAAGCCGCGAAAATCTGTTAATATTGTTTTATCCCATTCGAAATCATGCAAAGCATTTATTATTCTCCGTGCCGACATGTTGCTAAAGCAGTCTTGATGTGAAACAAGCTGTCATAATTTATATCTCAAGGAGTCTCATAAATATTAATGTATTTTCCCTGACGTAATTAACATGTCTTGACTACTGTTGACTGAAATTCCGTAGTTTATGATATTTTTACACTATAGATCTTAGTTCTATGACAAAGGTTACGAGTTGTTTTTATTTTTTGAGTGTTGTAGGTAGAAATTAAAACGTACAATGGTGCTAAATATACATCAATAAAATTTCCACTGATCACTAATACATACTTAATCCATATAACGGTTTTAGTAACTATACGCCCTAAACTTAATCTATATACTAAATCAATTGCTGTCCGTTAAACTCGCCAAAACCTCAAGAACGGCTGAACCAATTTGGCTAATTTTGGTTTTAAATGAATTGTGGAGGTTCAGGGAAGGCTCAAAAGGTTGGTATTTAAAAAAAAATGTTAGGAATATAGTAAAAACAACAATTTCGTTTTCTTATAGAAACTGTTCCTACCTGTCAAAAATTTGACATTCGTACTGTCGTTCAGAAATGAAATAAAATTAAAAAAATAGTACAAAATAAATATATAAAGCCCAATTTTTTATTGCTTGGATAAATAGGTGGATAAGTAATTATATATCAGTTAATAATATCTGTGTGTTTATCAGTTAAATAAATACATTTTCAATTTTTCAATCGTCTGTAAACTAAAGAATAGTTTATCCTGTCCTGTGTCCTGTTGACGACTTGCCGACTGGAGTACGTGGACTAGGGGTCAGGACGAGAACCTAATCCGGATTGCTCCGTTCCGAAGTTGTAGAAGGAATTGTTCAGAGACAGCCGGACAGTCCCCAAGGAGAAGTCTGGCCATTTCACAGAGCCTGTCCTGTAGTGGAGTGCCTGGAGCATAAAAAAACCGTGAAACCTCGGAATAGAGTTATAGTGAATGGATTAATATGATCGATATAAATAGCAATGTTTACCCAATATTTTTTTGTGCTTTCCATTTTTTTTTTTTTTTTAACAAATTATTATAAAAAAATATAATGTTTGACCATATATTTTCACTTAAAACAGTATTTTTTAAATTTATATGTTAAATCTTACCCGAGTAGACATATAGGAACATTTTTCAAAGATACCTGTGTATGAAAATAGCAGTAGGGATCTCGGACAGGCAGAACAATGTGGAGGGGAGATGGAGCGGCAATTGCTATATACAATGGAATTTCTCGGCTAGTTTAATAATTATAAGTAAATGAAATGTACTCTATTGTGTACATTTAAAAAAATAAGGTAATTAATTACGACTAATGAAAAGCAAAAAAAAATATTAGTACAGAATCTGTTTATTTAAATATATTACATTGTTGTTTACATCTACTTCATCTATCTGTAGTCTGATGAACTATTGTAATAACTATTTCCGCTGCACTGTAAACATGCTACACTGTACTATAAACCACTTTTTCGGCTTCCACACGCAGCTCCACATCCCTTTTTGAAACTACAAAATAACATTTGCAATAAACTATCCGGAGCAGGTAATTGATTCATTGTTATTGGGATGTACAATGTACATGTTATTGGAATACTTCCATCCCCAATTTTCAATAACTACGTCATTTCCTAGCCATATCTGAATTTGTAGGTACACTCGTTTAAGGTGCTCAAATGCTGCATCAGTTGTTGGAGGCAGTGATGACAAATTTATAGCCGTACAGAAAACTGATTATTATCGAGATATCCATAAAAGGATTTCTGATATAACCGACTTATAGACACTTGCAACAAAATATCATTCGGATTGTTATAATTTACTGAAATGAGCATGTATTTTGAGTTTAAAAGGCGCTCCGTCTAAAATCCATAATTTAAATACATTAAGGTTCAATTCTTTCATAAAATCAACAGCCAAAAATACGAGTGTTACTTTGTTATCACTGCCTCTAACAACTGATGCAGCATTTGAGCACCTTAAACGAGTGTGTGGATGCCGAAAAAGTGGTTTATACTACAGTGTAGCATGTTTACAGTGCAGCGGAAATAGTTGTTACAATACTTCACCTGTAGTCACAGGTAGATGAAGTAGATGTAGACAACAATATAATACAATATTTAAATAAACAGATTCTGTACAAAATTTGTTTTTTGCTTTTCGTTAGTCGTAAGTAATTACCTTATTTTTTTAAATGTACACAATAGAGTAAATGTCATTTACTTATATTTATTAAACTAGCCGAGAAACTCCATTGTATATAGCAGCTGCCGCTCCGCTTTCTCCTCCACGTTTTTCTGCCTGTCCGAGATCCCTACTGCTATTTTCATACACAGGTATCTTTGAAAAATGTTCCTATATGTCTACTCGGGTAAGATTTAACATATAAATAAAGAAAAATACTGTTTTAAGTGAAAACATATGGTCAAACATCATATTTTTTTATAATAATTTCTTAAAAAAAAAATGAAATGCACAAAAAAATAATGGGTAAACATTGCAATTTATAGTTAAAAAAACAATATGCCACTTCGATAATATTAATTCATTCACTGTAACTCTAGTCCGAGGTAAAAACCCCCAGGAACTCCACTACTGTTACCTATTCTCAGACCCTCCAATTATAGCGGCTGAATGCACCCGCAGGTTATAGGCTTAGGCCGTAATGCGTCAAAAAAAGGGCAAAGTAACGAGTACAAAATTTTGCCACATAGTATTCAAAATTCAAGGTTCAAAATTCAGTCATGGTAACGTACTTTCCAGTGATGACAAGACAACGTTTGTAGGGTCACCTAGTATTTTATATATTTCTTGTGTGCGTGTGTATGTCACTGAACTCCTCCTAAACGAATGGACCGATTTTGACAATTTTTTTTGCGAGTATTGAAGGGGATTTGAGAATGGTTTAGATTCACAAATCTGCCCGGCAGCTAGTAAATAGTTTAATAAAATCAAAATAAAATAATATAAAACAAGCATATCTTAATCTTATCGGAAACGGTTCGGATTTCAAGAAAGTATGATAAAGATCAAACTTTCTTGAAATCCTGAAAAACTGATAACCTTATTAATTGGCTTCACAAATATTATCTTTATTGTCTGGTTGAAGGTCACCGACGCTGGTGTAGTCAATCAAATACAATTTCGTTTAACAATATGTCAATTGTAAGATTTGTTGTTTATTGTAAGAGGTAGTGCCACAATGCATGCTTGAATGCAGTTGAATTGAGCCGGCACGACTGGGGAGGTACCTCTCGCTTTCACGAGACCGGCGTAAAGTGACAGCTATGCTATGAAAACGGTTCCGTCTGCTCGTTTGCCCCCCCCCCCCCTATACCATAAAAAAATGTCACGGTCTTGCATTCTATAACAAGCTTCATCTAAAATGGAAAAGTTTTAGCTGTTATTACTTTCTGTTAGAATGACACCTATATCATTGCAATGATTGTGTAGGTGTCATTCTAACAGAAATTACACATCGCGTGTTCTTCATCACTTATGTGATGACAATTATACTAGGTACTTTTTAGACTAAGGTAATTTTTACACTATGAATGAATTAATTAATAGCGAAGTTTTAGTCAACAGTAGTCAGGACAAGTTAATTACGTCAAGAAATATAAATGAGACTCTTTGGAATATAAATTGTAACTCGTTTCACGTTTAAACCGCTTTTGGCAATTTGTCGGCGCTTTCATGAAGAAATGTTTTGCACAAGAATAAAATAATTCTCCTGTTCCTAAAATAGTCAATTCAACTGGGATCTTTCATTTCGACCTTTTGTACAACTATACGCGATTTCATTCACTCGTATTTTAATCAAGCTCACACACAGTTTCATATGTAAAAAAGTGAACGTGCTTAAAATACACGAGTTGAACAAACAAAATTTTTTAACCGTGCTTGCAATGTAGGTAGGTATATGATTTTAGAAGGTTCCAGACCTCAACAATAGCAGATTTTTATCACTTTGACATCCATCTATATTATGTTACACATGTTAATAGGTATGCATTATTTTCGACTTTCAGTTGTTTTATCGTTACCCTACCAATTTTTTTTGGTAACACAGAGGAATACCTTTACGTACTCTACCCAGGAGTCCAGGTGGCTCAACCGGGTAGTGTCGGGCTCGGCAATTGGGTTGCCCCTACCTACTAAGTCCCTGTCTTCAGAAGCTATAATTCGAGGGACCCGGATCTTCAAGCAGCAGGATCCCTAAAGCGACAGGCTGGCCTCGATGAAAAGGCCAGACTTCTCATCCTTGAGGATTGTCCGGCTACTTATGAACAGTCCTTACTACAGGAGGACCTTACAGCTGAGCTACTCTTTGTCTGGCCTCTCCCTGCAAGCCTGTCCGGTATGAGTAGCCTGTTCGGCATAGTTTTTGGGGATCGTACTCACATCACTCAAGCCTCACCACGATAGGGTGGCAGCATCTTCTTACACGCTACCTTACCATGGTTTAACGTTTCCTCACCTACACACAATATTGATCATTTGCGTGAAATCAATAAAATAAAAAAATATAAAAAATCGGTTCCTTTTGATTTGACTGATCTGCAAAAAGAAACACGTGTCCAAATTTGTGTTGCCTTGTTGAATCGATAGGAAAATTGAGGTATATTCGATGAATTTGTGTCAATTTTCTACGTAATAAAAAGTTTTCTTCTCGGGAGGCAGTACAAATAGCTTTCACACAGTTCAGTTCAGTTTGCAGAATATAGATCACTAGAAATTTTTCACAAATGCATAAATGTCCTTCTTATTAGATGGCATCCATGTATATGTCGCAGTCGGATTATATAAACCGCCGTATTACATTACGGTTAGCCATTTAGAAAAACATGGCCGTTTTGTAATGCGGCGGGTCAACGATTAGCCGGATTGTCGTTGAGAAACGTTCTACTATATGGCGGCTCACGTCTAGCCTCATTGTGCCAATCCACTGGACTCGCTCGCTTCGCTCGCTCGTTGTGTATAAACATAGTCTAACCTAACCTAACCTAACCAATCCAATTATGATTCTGCATATATATTTAACAAGTTTTCTTTGTTTATATCAATATTTTATCGCATTTTAGTGAGACATTTTCCTTATTTGACGCCATTGTCGTTGTGAGCGCCGCGAGTGTTAAAATTGGGAACTATATTCTGTCAAAGAGGCGAATGATGACACGGACTATTACATTACGGCTAGCCATATTGAATAACGTTTAGCGGCGAACACTTTCTGGCGGAGTTTGACCTAGCCGTATTCGATCCCGCTAATCGTTGACCCGCCGCATTACAAAACGACCCTGTTTTTCTAAATGGCTAGCCGTAATGTAATACGTCGGTTTATACAATCCAACTGCGATATATAGATGATAATGATAGTCATTTTGAAAAAATAAATATGTTAAATTAAAAAAATATACTTTTGAGTACAAATAGGCAGTTTTATACAATAACCCGTAATATGTCTGTTACGATGAGCTTGATAAATAATTAAATAAACCATTATAAAATCTTACAAATTTGTTTTATTGTAATAATAATATTTAAATTCATCAGTTTGACTTCTTTTACATTTTTATTATAATCTTGAAATATATTTTATTAGAATTCTGTACCTTAAAAGTCCATAAAGCGTACCTTTATGTTTAAAGGCTATTTAATGTCCATTAAAAGGTTAAAGCAAATCAACCAGCATAGTTTTATTTAGTGAAATCACCGGTGATTTTCAATGTTTCTTTCGATTTATTAATAATAATTACTTACATAACGCCAATGTTAATTAATATTCACAACGCTACGCATTAGGATTCTATACAAAGCGATTGATTGGGATCAATGATTCTACGTGAATATTATGATTGCAAATATGAGAGGAATTATTTTGTCAAAACTCTACTTTTGTATATATATGCGAATATCATCCATTTCAACAAGAGTAACGAGTTAGTTTGCATTTTATTTAGGTATTTTTAATTTTGGATGTAAGGTTATGTTAAAGCCTCTAATTTCTGAATGACCGAAATCGTAGGCATAGTGCTGTCCCCAAGTGAAAATACATTTATGCACCGTCCAACCGGCCCTGGGTGAGCCCGACTAAAAACCACTGCGAGAGCCTTCGGCCGCCATGGTGGAGTGTCTCGGATCTTTCAGCGACAGGACGCTCCGGTGAATGGCCGGTCCAGCTAGAGAACGGTCTTCATCGTGAAAAGGGCCACACACACACACACCACACGCCAGAGACTTAAGCCAAGTGCCCATCCTAAACCCCCGCCTATAGAAATAGTGGCTGGCAGGAGCCGCTGAATGTAGCGTCTCCTACGAACCCCCACTCGGCGTCTGTGAATCGGGTCTGCTGCTTCTTCTCTGACCCGCTCCAAGGCCTCCTTGTGGGGGGATATCATCCTGACAGAAGAAGGTTACTGACATCTTTCATTCATTCTTCTTCTTCTTCTCATAAGTTTGATTTTAAGCTTCACATTTATTGATCGCTTAAAATGGGTCGTGTTAGACCAATACGTTTACTAATTTTGTGACGTTACATAGAAAAATAAAGGCGAGTGATATTTAAGAATGTATAATTGAACAGCTCTATTCACACATCCTTTCACAACCATAAAAGGAGAAGCGTATTTGAATTACACAGAAATTTAATACGATTTGTCAAAGTTGTTGTAGTGTAAAGTTTCGGACGTGAATTGATGGTACACTGTACATTCCAGTGTCCACCATTGTTTCATTTCCTGATGATATATGAATGTCTGAATAAACGCTTTGGCATCGCATCTGTAATGTAGACAACTATTCAAGTATATTTATATTTGTGTATTATTTTATAGAACTTCACTACTTTCATTGGCCTAATAAAGTCAATATAGTAAAGTAACAAAAATTATGCTTGTCTGAGACTTTCGCGTTTGTTAGACTATTTGTAGTTAGGTACTTTACGGGTACTTAACACGATAAACTATTTATAGAAGGTAGTATCAAAAACATATACTATTGCTTTACTTTAATAAACTATTTTAACATACCAGTAATCAAGTAATGTAATTTGTTCTCATTCTGTAAATTTTAAAGTTCGATATCGTACCACTACAATCACTAAAGAATTTCGCAGGACAAACTTAAATTATCTAAAAAAATCTGGCTGAACTTTCCACACCACAAATATATCGTCGAAAACAATTTTTGGCAGCTACAAAATAGTTCCTAACTAGACACGTGAATACTGACAGACTGACTGAAACTACGAGTATGATAGACAAAAGTGAAATTGAAATTTTATCGCTCGCCATTTTATTTCGTTATTGGATTGACAAGTTCTATCTGCAGCTACTTCTTTACTCATAAACGAGTTTTAAAGATTTTTTTTTATAAAAGCTTTTTTTAATCACACTACGAAGAACATAAGTATATATTTTTTTTAATTTTAACTACCAACTTATAACCTCGTTATACACAATGCATATGAGAATAAAAGCTTGTCTCTAGATTTAAGTACCTATCAATATTTAATTATTATTTTTTAAATAACAATGGCGAAATGATTGTTGGTATATTCTTAAAGCGTCTTGAAATGACGTCGACATAGGTAATGGTATGACATTAATTAATTAATTCTACAAAACTAATACTGTAATAAAATTCTTTTACTCTTTTACGTTCTTATTATAATTTTGTCATGACTTATTTAATTATTTAACAATCCCGAAGGTTTGTGTGATTTGTATTGACAAGTTTATTACGCTTAGGTGACAAACAAGGTCTTTTGTCCTCGTATGAGCTGGAAGGTAGTCAGGGAAAGTCTGTACATTAAAAATATGTCTTGGTTTCGACAAGTGACTGACGACGAACAACCATGATACTGAAGTGGAGAATGCGCAAAAGACGTAGACGACATTAGAATTACTATAAAGCTTTAATGTTTAAAGCATTTTTTTTTGCACATATTTTACTATACTGAGGACTTTTAATCGTTTCCTATGCAGTAAATACCAAATAATACAATTAAGACTTTCGTTGAAAATGTCAAGAAGTATATAATAGGTAGATTCAACGAGGTTATTTAAAGCTTTGAAGGTATAATCAAGCCACCCTATTCTAGAGGTAACTCTTAAGAATTCTCACACGCTGTAGAGGTAGTTGATTGCAGGCTAATTACCGAGTTTGCCGCCTACATGTTTCACCTTTTACAAATTGTGAATGCCTTGAATTTTTAAGCCAACGCTCTCAAACTCAAAGAAGGACCACCTCTCATATTACGTCATAATGCCCGCGTAATTAATGCAGCTTTATCTTAGTAAGTGAGTGGCTTGCAATTTAGATTACGTTCCATGAGGCGGTCGATTTTTCACGAATATTAAAAATAGCTTAATATGGATAAAGAGACTACTGAAATCAGTAATCAAATTACTAAGTTGAACAAGGTTTTGAGAAGATATCCACCACTTTAGAAGGTGTTTAGAGTAGAATATATTTTAATAAAATATGTGTCGAAAGCGGTAGCCGCTCTAGGTAAATATTATATGAATCTATATACGAGTAGCATCATATCGACGACGGAAAACGTATTTGCTGTAAGTAGAAAAGTGACATTCTGAGAAAATGCCAAAAAACTTTTTTAAAATTGAAAAAAAAATCATAACTCTGATAATACAAGCAATAAACACATGATTTTTGGTACGTGAACAACTTATAACATTACTAATACACTGAAAATATCTGTATGTTACTAAAATTTGTGGAAGTAGGTGTTTCGTTACTTACAGCAATTCATTTTCAATTTAGGGAATGCCAAAATGTCGTATATAAGTATCGAATCTCTATGGTGAGAGAAGATTCCGGTCATTTTGTAACCCTTAAAATGCTGTAAACGTCAAATATTAATAAATTAGGATCATCATAATGCCTTATGTTAATTTTTAAATTGAAGTTGACATAATGAATTGTCTTAGAAGCCTGTAGAAGACACAGATGGGTGTAAATAAAATGCTGTTAATATTATAGTCACATTGAATTTAATTCAACTGCAAGAACGAAATTTTTACGAACGAACGAACATTTTAACGAGTTGATCACAATGCTGCGAAAATGCTGTAAAATAACACATAATCATATGTACATTCCTTTAAAATGCTGTAAGTAATTTAACTGTGAAATTCACT
>LUGF01001541.1:54291-68766 GCA_001625245.1 Calycopis cecrops
ATAGATAAGAACAGAAATAAAACACTTATTTTTTATTATTTATTTTATATGGGATATGGGATATTGATACAAAATCCCATTTCCATTTCGTTAGCGAAGTTCGTTAGCCGTTGCTAAAATGCCAAGCTCGTGTAAGCATATCACAGAATAGAAGATATTATTTAATTCGAAAATATTTTTATTATTATACAATGATATTACAAAAGTATAGGTATTTCTTTAATTTGAGTGACATCAAATATTTTGTCAAAGAGACATTGACTAGTTAAAATAGTATATTAAAATATAACTAAAATTAACGTATACATCAAATGCTTGTTGGATTTGGGGCCATTTAGAAAAATGTCCAAATTTTTAATTTTAATGTTTATAAAATATTAATTTCTTACTTATAATTTATGGCTTATTAGATACACAAGTAATTATGTTTCACCTCGAGCAAGTTTTATTTCGGCTCGATAACTTCTCATTCTTTCCTTGTTCAGTGGGACGGATAATTGTCGTTTCATATTAAATATCCTTTTTTCATTTGACAGAAATTCTTTTTACCAAGAAATTACATTATTAAGTATTATATAGTTTTTAATTCGTTTAAAAGCTGTCTATATTGCAGTTGAAATGGAGTATATAATAAGGAAGTATCTCGCACTTACATGACACCGCTGCGCCGTACGTGACGTCTGGATCCACATTTCGTAGGATTTGTAAATTTCCGGCGGCACCACGAAGATGGAGAAGGCAGAAGTATAACACATTTTTAGAAGAGGTAGCGCCATGCTGCATTTTGTATAAGTTTGCAACTAAATTGGGGCGCCGTGCCCCGGGAAGTAGTTCTCACTCACATAACTCCGCTGTAAAGTCGTATTTCGAAATGATTTCTGAGAGCTTAGATTAGCCCAAATTCCCCCGATGTCATGGTAGCATAGCTTAATCACAGATTACCCCAGGAGGGTACCAGCATTGACAATGCAGCCAGCATGCATACCAGCAAGGCAGGGCTGCCCAGCGTATTATTAACCTGTGCTCAGTGGCATTATTCCTAGGGACAAACAAAAGACAAAGCTGAAGGCTCGCAATCGTATATAGCGGCCACGTTTTGAACACTGCCGACGCGTCTGGCACTATTGCAGGTCAGCAGATTTGAACGGGATCTTTTTTCCATCCTACCCAGTAATGTTTTTTTTTTAGTTTTGATGAACTCTTCGGATTGGGTTGAAAAGTGCACAAGGCTGATTTTATTAATCAGTAGTTTAATTTAAAAACTCTTATCGAAAGTTGAAATAACTAGTTTTACTCAAACATTTCATTTACATAAAAATATTATATTCAAATCAAACGTTTAAAACTGTTTATATAATATCTGTATCCTTTAATTTATGTATGCTTAAGTATTTTAAATAATAGTCTGAAAAAACATTTATTCCTAGAATACATTATGGAAGCAAGAGTTTTGAGAGTTCAAGCTTGAAAAATTTAACGAAAACATTTCAAACACAATTTTATATAAGTAAACAATTGATATTACACGCTGATACTTAACTTCACCTAAGTTAATAAACAACCTACTTTTTCGATGTTTCAATTTAATTAACATATGCCGTAATCGGAGTAGGTATTCTATATATTTAGTTTCAGACGCCGGTTTCAGAATCGGATCGAACAAAATTATCTTTAGTATCGCGCGAGATACCTAATATATATTTTGAAAGCAGTCTTTGCTTTAAATTGTCTATAGAGATGTACACATGATAGACTAGAGGATATTACAATATTATGTAAGTAGATTAATTCTGGTTTTAGGGTTCCGTAGCCAAATGCCAAAAAACGTAACCCTAAAACTGGAACTGAATCTGAAATATTTCTTTTTCAGTCTAAACGTATGTGATACCAGTCTATGAATAGGCCTTTAAAAATGGCATTATCGCAAAAGTTAAAAATGGCATTTATCGTCAAAACACAAATACTACTTTATCGTTCATGCAAACGCTGTGAAAAACCAAGTTATTTTTATAGATAATAGTACGGAACCCTACATGCGAGAGTCCGACACGCACTTGGCCGGTTTTTTTTAGACGTAAGATATAGTTTTGATTTGAGATCGTATCTTCAAGATTAATCGTACTGCTGTGCTGTCGTGTTTCGTGCGGTGTGTAAGGTGGGAGGAGAAAGGAGGGCAGCGAATCTGTTTTGTGTTTTCCCCGTAAATAGGACGAAATAAAAAAAGCAAATACTTCTGTCTTTATTAGATCATTTGATATAAAAATATAACAAGCTTTTAACCTCGAAACATCGCATAATAATATTATTCCGTTTGTCCTCATATTTGTAATAGGAATGAAATAAAGGAGGCCATGAACATAATATTGTATTTCAGCTGTAACATAACATAAAAACAATATCATTTTATTTGTTGTCGTTTAAAAGTTTTCTTTCTTACATAATTAGCTGAATAGAGTGCAGTGCAGTAGATTGAACACAAAACTCATTTATATAAAAAAGTAAATAACTATTTTAAAGAATTTTATTCATTTATAATAAGCAAACAATAGTTAGTAGGTATTATTTGATTTGTCAATCATAAAAAGATTTTAATAATAAAAAGAGAATCATAAAAATAACATTTCAATACATTCTTTTCTTTAAGTAAACAATTATTTTTAATATAAATTTTTATTTCACGCCAATATGTATGCTCTCAAATATAAATTTCAGTTTTATATGTATTATAACAAAGTTTAAAAAAATTATAACTATTTTTGAAGCGTACATAAGTTCTATCTCAATATATTATAATATGATTCTTGTGTACGTGTGTGTGTCACTGAACTCCGGCTAAACAACTGGAACAAATTTGACGAAATTTTTAGTATGTGTTGAATGGGATTTGAGAATAGTCTAGATTCACAAATCCGCCCGTCAGATGGCGCTCCACTCCTCTGACTGAATTTAAGCTGGTTAAACCGTGGTATAGTAATATATTAAATTTCAGACGCCCTTAATACGCAAGATGGCTGGGAAATCGGAACGACATAAATCATAATTAATATGGTACTAGATATCATATATAATATATTATTTTTTGTGTGCGTGTGTATGTCACTGAACTCCTCCTAAACGACTTTGACGCATTTTTTATCTGTGTTGAAGGTACAACAATATTTTAGGGTAAAGTAACGGGTTGACAATTCACCCACATAACATTACACGTTACCATGACAACATATTTTCGACCGAATCCGCGGTTATACCAAAAAGTATTATTGGAATTTTCTAATTTCTAAATAACAGCAAAAAACTTGGCGGTATACCTACCGGTCGTGTCATTTCCCTCCATTTCGAAAAGACCAATGTGGGAATAGAGTGCACTCGTGCCTACGCAAACATTTGTGGGACTTGTGAGACAACAAAGAAACTCTTCAACGTTATATTATTATTATTATTCTTAGCTCCTTCAAAATGAGAAATTACGTAGAAGTGCTCCCTGAAAATAGTGGCGACTCCATGTGGGTTGCTCACTCCCCCACTTACACAGGCCTAAAGTTCATGTTATTAGCGCTCTTCCAAAAGTTACGAAAATCCCTGTTTTTATGATATTTAGCTAATTGGTCCATTTTAATTTGCTGCAAGTTATTTTAACACCATTCGTCGTCGTAGGTATGACCCGCAATTAGTTCTTCACAAGATATAATACATTCATTAAACTTAAGCCTGGCCACCTTGTGCGCTTCGGCAACGTTCTTATTCCACCGTGCTATGTATTTCATAATAATTTTCCTTAAACGATCCGAACTACATACCAATCGCCGCGCTGATTAGAGAAACACTGGCAATTTTAAAGTTTTATTATGTGATGCCATAAATAGACATATTGTATTGCTCTTACATAATATAATACCTTGAATAGCAAACACTAGCAGAACTCTTTGTGGATAAGATATAGAAATTACCTACGAAAAAAAATTGTATCTAAATATTTATGATATAACTGTGCCCGCGGTTTCACTCGCGTAAATTTCGATCCATTGAAAAATAGAAAATCCCATGGCATCCCATAGGAACATTTTTTCGGAATAAAAACTGTCCTATGTATTAATCCTTGTTACTATATTTTATGAGTGTGCCAAATTTTATGATAATCGGTTCCGCCGTTTTTGCGTGAAGGAGTAACAAACAAACAAACATACAAACTTTCGCATTTATAATATTAGTAGGATTTTTTGCAATGTAAATTGCAACAGTACGTTTCAAGTTAAAACAGCATTTGGCAATATGTCGGCTTGATCAAGAAGAAATTTGCATATATCTTATTCTCGTGTTCCTAAAATAGTCTATTCAACTGGGATCATTCATACGGGTTATAATCAAATTTTCACTCTGTTTCATATGCAAAAATGTACGTGTTGAAAATTCACAAGTTCAACGGTTGTGATATCATTTTAACTTTTATGTTTTTTTGTATAATTTTGGAACAATGTTTGCGAATGTTTTTAACGCTTCATATTAAAAAAAACAGACCTTTTATGATAGTTCTCCAACTGTCTTCTTATTAATTACTCCTTTGGTTTCGACCTTCAAAGTAAAATGTACCTACAAATTTGTCGCCTTGATTGTCTTATAATATTATAGATAGTTATTATATTATTTTATTAATTTATTTTGTGATTATAAAATGTTTATAAAATTACATGTCTACTTATGCTACATGGACTCGTTTAAGTTAATTATAAGGTACTATGAGCTCAAGGCCTGAGGCCCACTGAGTTTGTTTCGCCGGTTCTTCTCAGAACAGGGCTAGGTTTGAACCGGTGGTAGATGAAATTTTTGACGTTCAAAAAGCAATTTTTTGAATTCTATTTTGAATAAAAATATTTTGATTTTGATAATAAAACCAGTGACTGTTGATATCGCCGAATCTTCCAGAGATAAACATTCTACTGTCCCCCGACAGTAGGCCAGTGGACCTTGAACACGCAATAGTGGGGTCAGATAATTACACACGATCCCTAACGCGAAGTCGTGAGTATACCAAACTACATTAATAAAATACTTGATATTATATTAACATGTAACTAGTATTTTTTCATTAATAGATCAGAATATTACTGTGAGAGAATATAAAAAGCCAATAGGATAATCTTTTAAGATTGTGACTTCAATAAATAACTAATTAATTTTTGTAATTACTACATTACTACATAATATAGGATTGAAACGTTCAAATATACTTAATTCACAGAAAAAAATATTTGGAAGCATTGGTGGCGTGCTCCTTTGGAGTACTGGGGCCTGGGGTCGCAATGGGAACCTTTTTATTTGGTAAATGAAAGTAGATAAGCACTTAGAGCCATTTACTACCTCTTTCATCCAAATGTACGAAGTTTCTAAACACCTTCCCTCATAACGGTTTACGGTTGTTTTCACTAGATTCAACTGTTCTAGGACATATAATCGAGTTTCTTTATATTTTCTTTGACTACATAATATTTTAATTTATTTTAATCTTAATCTAATATTTTGTAAGCCCACTCATTTAATGCCTACTCTCTAATTAAGAGGTAGAGGCTATTCATTACGTCAAAATAATTGATGTTTACAAAATAATTTGGCTTCTTAATAATAAATACACTTTACAATTTTAAAACAGTGTTCAAGGTACACTGTATAAAAACCAGGCAAGTGTAAGTCAGACTAACATGCAGAGGTTTTCTTACCAACAGAAAGGATGTGCCTAACTAAACCCTTAACACCCCTAATATTTTCACGTATAAACTACTAAAAGGAATTTAATAAAATTTGACACACTTAAGATATTAATTAAAAACTGGAGTAGTATAAAAATACTAATTCCTCAAAAAAAATATGTTTCACTTGAGATCTATTTTTTGGATGATAAGCTTACGATATAATATTGTTATTATAATATATTATGAATAGTTATGTATTTAACAACAAATACATAACATACAGCATGCAATCATTGTGACTAACCATAATGTCAAAAATATTATTCACAAAATACAGAGTTACGTTCCGAAAACTCACTACAGAAAAATCATCATAGAAATTTAAATAAATTCCAGGAAGTCCGAAACCGTACGGAAAGATGTTGATGAAAACTGCTACATTTTGCGGGTGCAGCGGGATTGTTATTGACGTATGAATTTCAATGGGTATTCCTTATATTTATGTAGTTTTCGGACATTTGAATCTGCCTGCTGATTTTATACATTAAGAAATTAAATTTAAAGTTCAACGGGAAGTTTTGATGGTGAATCGTAAAGTTGAATAGAACAGAAGAGTATTTTTTTATGATATAGGGGGAAAACGAGCAGGTGATAATAATATAATAAGAACAGTAATTTACAGTTTTGTGGCTGCAGTGTATTGTAGGGCTTTTTGGGCTTTGTTGTGGAAGTTGTAGAAAAATGCCAGCGTAACGGTGCAACCGCAATAAAAAAAGTTATGCTGCGTTACAGCTGAATTGGGCTAGCATGTAGGGGAAAGTATCTCTCGAAGTATACCGCCACAAACAGCTGTATATAGGGATGGACGAAGTAAGCTGCCGAATCTATTACCGACTGGTTATATTACTATAGAAAGGATGAATTTTATATATGACAGTGAAGAGCAAAAGTCATATTTATGTAATATTATATAATAAGTTATGTATAATGGAATCATGTTTTTTAATCATATTCTTTAGCCACCTACAAAAAATAAGAGATTTTAAAATTATAATAAGGAATTATAATCCTGTGTACCTAAGTCTAAGGTGAACACTGAAAAGTAGATAAAATGAAACATATGATAACCAAAAGAGAACTGCTAAATTTATTGTTATGGTTCATTATTCAGAAGTTAAAAACATAAATAAAAATCTTGCTTGTCGTAGTTCATCATGTAAATATGCCAAAAAATCATGTACAATGTCGGATATGTATACTACCATGTATACGACTGACTCAGATGTATCGGTTGACTAATTTGGTGGAATAATGATATAACATGAGTCTATAATTAATATTCTTGCTAATATGGAAATTATTCTAATTTAATAAAGTCTTACTACTACTTTTCAAAAAAATTATTCATGTTAAGACTAAGCAAATAACGTGTTTTGATTCCTTAATTATATAAAACGAAATGTATTAACAGTTTAAAGTTTTAAAGTTCTTAACGTAAAGAGTATATATCATTAACTTTAAATTATATTAGGCAGGAACATTTAATATCTACAATGTTTAATATTCAATTCAATAATTCTTAATACCAGGTAACGTGAACTAAGGACGAAGAGTCAGGCGTCGGGCAAAGTCGGGGTACCTCGTGGTAGAATGCTAGCGATCTAATTACTCTATGTGAGTAACACTCAGTAACGTAAACAGTTGCGAAATACAACAAATCTATTTTCGTTTCATCGGATCAAACTTCCAATAAACAACAGATTAGACAGTTCTATTGTGGGCTTGTATAATCTGAGATATACGAGACTACGTGAAACTCACTCATAAATATATGAGCGAGTTTCATAATACATTGTTCAGCTTATTATTATACGGAAGTTCCAGTAGCAGTAAATCGACTCAGTGCTTTTATCGTTTTTTCTTTGTGTTGATCAGTTGATTGTCGTAATTTTTTAATGTAGTGAGCGAGTACACGACTAACGCCTAATGTAAAATATGATATTATATAATTCCTATTACCAAACTGCCGAATATAGAGGAATTTTTCCCTGCCTAAAGCCGCTGAAGAAGTTTTCACCTCCAAAAGTTTGAATAATTCAATCAACATTTGCTTATGAAATCCTAAAGCTAAAGCTAGGTATTAATATTTTTTGAAAATAAAGAAAAAGTAAGTAAGTATACTTAGGTTTTCAAATAGAGTTTCTTTAGACCTAAGGGTATGACTTCATTTTTGTACAAGTCCGTGTTTCTGTTTAGACAGTAATTCGGAACATGAAAAATGTAGGTACTGTAATGGATTTCATCGTGGTTTATTAACGCAGCCGCAGTCCCTGGAGGATGAAGCCGTACTCGCAACACAGAAGATTTATACTATGTTTATTTTTGCCTATTATTATTGTAAAACGAGGCTCATTGTACTATTAATGTCTTCCTTCAATTACACCTGAACCACAATAGCTTTTCAATAGCTGTTGGTAAAGATATATTATAATAAAAAAAGGAAATAAAATTTTCTATACTGCCACGTTCAGAAATGAGGAAATTACTTCCTCATTTCTGAACTGGCAGTATAAAAAATGGTACACCGGGTTATATTCAGTTATTATAATATTAAACTTATAATATATTGACTGAATCGTGGTCCAGTGGTAAGCGTGTTCAACCATAGGCGTGAGGTCCCGAGTTCGAATCCCGGGTCGGACCAAAAATTGTTAACGAGATTTTTCAATTTCTAATAACAGTCTGGAAGTTGGCAGTGTTACACCCCCGTGCCTCGGAAAGCACGTTAAGCCTATATTAAGTTAATTGTGCCTGATTTCTCTCCGGTTGTGTCGGACCGCCGCGTCCCATCGATATATGATAATGAGGGAATAGGTAGTACACTTGAGCTTGCGCGTACATTTGTGCAGTATGTATGTCCTGCGCAGTCCGTAGCCGAAATCGGCTAGGACGACATTATATTATTATGAGACATTTTTAGACCATATTGTTTCTTTGATTATAATTAAAAATAATTTGTGTAGCTGTAATTATTTTGGACCAAATTTACGCCCTAAAGGGTTTAAATAAGAAAGGTAGTCTTTATAGAATAATTATTTCTGGATTTAGGAAAAACGTTCTTAAACTGCGTGAAAATAAAACCAATAATATTGTATATATACCCAATAACTTTAGGGTTACTAGTGATTCCCTCCAAATTATCCACGGGTGAAACCGCGGGGCACAGCTAGTATTCATACAATTTTTAAAATGAGATGTAATTTTTTTATATAAGAAAATGTTACATCACTAAATGAAACTAAAGCCGAAACTAATGAAATATAGTGATACATTAGCAATTCAAATTACACGCTGAAACGTGATCTTCATTCATTGTCAAAGTCTAAAGGGGAGATTTCCAATTTCAAGCGCTTGTTCATTTGGAAAAGGTGGCGAGTTTATTACGACTGTTACGTGATCGACATAAAGATGCAAATTATTCCGTATTTCCGCTAAACGTTTAGGTGCAAAAGAATTAAGAATTTATATTGTTATAGCTTCCGCCCGCGGCTTCGCCCGCGTGGATTTCAGACTTCAAAAATCCCTATAAATAACTTATTATGTTATTCTGATATGAAAGCTATATTACTGTAAAGTTTCATGAAAATCCGTTCAGTAGCTTTTGTGTGAAAGAGTAACAAACACACAAACTTTCGTATTTATAATATTAGTAGGATTCTGCTATAAAAGTCACGAATTTTTATCAGCTTTAAAATACAACTGGATTTAACATAGGTTATAATTGTTATTATTTATTTTACGTTCGTCTTTCTAATTTACAGATTTTTACAGATTTATGTATAAAATTATAATTACTAACTATTAAAAAACTGAAAACCTTTAACATCCGAAGGTCTTAAAGATATTATTATTAAATCTATGTTACTCGACGGCCGCTTTACTAAAATGTCACAAATTATAACTTAAAAATTACCCTCTATATTTGCGAATATCTCTATATTCACGGCATAATTATTTATTTTTATTTTCTTTTGTAAACCTAGTATCCTAGTATATTATAGATAGTATATATGCGAAATAAAAGATATATTATTTCCTTTAAATTTCATTCTTGTTTGTAAACAATCGAAGTGGGCCGGACAATATATGGAGAGCTACCAGTGCACCTTTGATTAACATTAAAATAGTAGGCAAATATTAGGTGCTTACCTATGAAATTAGTGTTTTATAAGGGAAAAAGTAAAACCAAAAAAAAAATTGAAATTTTATATTTAATCAATTAAAGTATGTACCATTATGATCTATACATTTTTGCCATTTTATAGGTAGTTCACTGATTCCTTTACTAAAAAAATTTCGTGGGCGTGAATCAACAAATTATTTGAAAGCGGTTTGGACTGCTTCGTCGGAGTTGAATTTTTTCCTTGCAAGAAATTGTCCAAATTCTGAAAAAAGTGGTAATCTGTTGGAGCAAGGTCCGGGGAGTATAGTGGGTGTCGTAGACATTCCAACTGCAGCTCCTTTAACTTAGCAACCGTCTGTGTTGAAGTATGGGGTCTGGCGTTTTCCTGAAGCAGCAGTGGGCTTGAGCAATTGACCAATCTCGGTTGTTTAACGGCCAGCTTTTCCATCATAATTTCTAATTGTTGACAATACAGCTCTGCAGTAATCGTCTGACCAGATCTTAGGAAGCTGTAGTGTATGACACCAGCACTAGACCACCAAACGCTCACCAGTACCTTTTTTTGAGTCAACTTTCGCTTCGGACAGGATTTGGCCGGTTCACCTGGGGTCAGGCATTGTGATGAGCGTTTCCGATTATCGTACAAGATCCATTTTTCATCACAAGTAACAATACGATTCAAAATGCCTTCATTATTGTGACGGTGGAGTAGTGTAACGCAACAATCAACGCGCGTTTGTTTGTGTACTTCACTCAATTCGTGCGGTACCCATTTCTCGAGCTTTTTAACTTTTCCAAGTTGTTTTAAGTGAACGAAAACTGTCTTATCACTTACACCGAAGCCTGCTGCTAGCTCTGAAGTGGTTTGTGACGGATCCGCTTCCACGATCACCTTCAACTCTTCATTGTCAACAAGGGTCTCCGGCCGGCCACGGGGTTGGATCTGTAGGTTAAAATTTCAAGAACGAAAACGTTGGAACCAAAAACGTACAGTGCTTTCTTTTACTTGGCCATACACATCATCAATCCTTCGAGCTGTTTCTGCAGCGTTAGTGCCGCGTTTAAACTCGTATTCGTAAATATAGCGATATTTCAAGTTTTCCATTTTGTCAATAAAACGAAAGCAAAGACAAATTTAATGGCGAAAAAACAAATGAATTACGAAATTCAAAACAAGAATATTATTTTGTTGAATGTGCTTTTTGCAGAAGCTTATTGATCTTGTTCAAAAATATTTCAATATTATACTGCTAATTTTCCCTTCGTGCACGTTCGTAACCAAAGTTTCGTACTGGTTACGAATGTGGAATTTTTTTCGCTGTTTCGTAACTAGTTACGAATAAACACGGTTTTTTTCCATATTCGTAACTTTCTGTAACTAGCTACGAAAAGACACTTTTAATTACTATTTCATAACTATATTTTTCGCTATACATACATATGACATAGGGACGGAAATAATAAAATTATTAAAATATATAAAAGTACACCATTTATTATATTTTCGTACACTGAAAAATAAAAAAATTATTTCCTGTTTCTATATGTCTGCCCTAAAAAAGGGGAGTGATGTTTTCAGGATTAATGTATGTATGTATATGAGCTTTTTTTCAACGTAACTTCCAGATGCCTGAACTATTATTGTATGGAGTATCGTTAGGGTTATACCTATAAAATTTTAGCAAAAACGCGAATGAACCCGTGGGGCGCGGATAATATACACAATATAAAAAAAAAACATGTTATCGTTTTTAAATGATAGCCCTAGTTGTCACAAACGGGAGCGAAGTATACGGGCTACGTGGGTGAAACCGCGGGCGCTACTAGCTGTAGTAGACCAGATATTTTTACTCTGTTGCAGTCTCGTGAGGTTTTCGCAACTTTGACGTAAGAAAAATGGCCGACCTTCAATACGTAAAACAAGACCTTGAAGCCACGTCGTTTTGAATTACACAATTGGTTATTGGCCAGATCCTAAGTCAACAAGTGGGTCGGAAGCTTTACAGGATGTAGTCAACATTTGTGTAGAATTTTTCTTGTATGTAGAACCAAGGAATTATTTTATGGACGTGTAAGAAGAGTTTAAGTTGGAATATTCATTTCTTACTAATATTATAATATGCTGTCAAGATATGCATTTAACGAACGAATATTTGAGCATTTATTAAGACTAACGTTTAATATCGCTATTGAATTTTATTGGAAACACGCTACTTATGAGTAGGTTGCAATTTAAGTATGATACGACATCTTCATTTTATTAGCGAATTTACGGTAGATATTCAAAATATTTCTGGTAAAAATCATATTGTAGCGGACACATTATTGCGTTCAAAATTTAAACGATTTTGTGCCTGATTTTACTGGTCTTTTAAGAAATTGCGGACGCGCAAGCGGTACTACAAGCGGGCTATGTTTCCCACGTGTCTCTATTTTCCGATAGAAACAGTAACATCAAATGAAAGAAAGTAATGTTACCAACTTGTAATAAATATCCCACCAAAAACATTTTATGTACAATGTTGCCAACATAAGGTTTGCCCTGTGAAAAAGATATCTGATCTCATGTAGAACCGAGCTTCTGAACGTACACGGCCTAACTCCACCGACCCTAACTTCACAAATTCTACACATCAGTAAAAATGTATGGCTTTGCTAATTCGCTACGATCGTGGAGGTGATGCGAATATTTAATTTCTGAAGTAACGAAGAAGGTATAATATATACCCTCTCCCATTTTATTTTTTCGCACGAAACGCGACAGCACAGCTGTCACTTTACGTCAGTGTCGTGTAAGCGAGAGGTACCTCCCCTTTAGCACCGGCCCAATTTAGCTGCATGCATTCATGCAGCATGGCACTAGCTCTTTATCAGGAAACTAGTTAGCGTATTTTCAGCGTTATTTTTGGTCTGCTATGAATTTAGATGTAAGCTGATGGGCTAAGGCTTGTTTACAATGTCAAAAGTCAAAGGTTAAATTTAAAAATTGAGAGAATTTGAAATTACGTGCCGGCTACGTAGCCATGGGCTATTCATTTCGAACATAACCATGTCACATGTGGGCATCATCGGTCCTTTACGTATATTTTTGCAGCGATTTATAGGCAGTATGATGGATAGATTTTCGCGATTTCATTAAACTTTTTACGTACAGGATATAATTACTTCTTCTTCTTCTTCTCGTGTCAGTGTTCAGCCGATCAAATTTTATTTGCCCAGTACTGTGCCACATCTGTAGCGGCAACACTGACAGCGAGCAGATCCGAATCGAATGTGCAAATTCTTGGGCACAGCGGGCACTGGAGTAGATACGCCATAGATTGGGTGAATCGGTGGTGGTGGGTCGGATCCCAACATTCACATTGCTCCCCCGAGCAATGTATTAGGCCCCAACGAATCCTATTTTGATGACATAGGCCTACTTGTGTAGGCAGGTGGTGGCCGGGGGGGAGATTTTCTTCATGTGGTACAAATATGTATATCTGGGTATTTATGTGAAATATATTATGATTCTCTCAGCAGGATCGGGAATTAGTGCTTAGTCTTGCAGGGTGGGTGGCATGTCCAAGGAGAGAATGGCGGCTATCTGTCTTTTGCTTCTTTTTTTCGTGACAACAAGCTACGTCCCTTCTAATATCTGGAGGGGCGACGCCGGCCAACGGGTATAGTTAATTTAAGTGAGTAGGCTTAAGGCACCCTGTAATAAGGCGGCAAGTGTCATTCAGAGCTATTTCTACCTGTTTCGCGTGGGCCACACTGGACATGCAAATTCACCCGTGGAATATCACAAGGCAGTGCCAGTTGTACGGAGTACTTGTGGAGTGGCTCCCCATTTCGTAAACACAAGACGACGAAGCAGGCTGTTGCGAGCAAACACCTTCAGTTTTGTTTTAAGACGGTTTGAAGGTCAGAGATCGATCGGTAATACCCAAATGTTTGGGATAAAAATAGTGGTCAATTCTGTCCTGTTGCCATGTAATATTTAGAGTGCGGTTCGCTTGCTTGTTGCGGATATGCGCATGCTTGGGTTTTAGATGGGTTAGGTTTTAAACTATTGTCATTATAATATTTGCCTAAGGTGTTAAGGGCCATGGATAGTGTCTCCTGTACCGACTCAAATGTGTAGGATTGAGTGGTTATAGCCAGATCATCAGCGCATATAAAACTACTTGTAGCTAAATATATTTATGAAGGATGGATATCAAGGTATGGTTCTCTTAGCCATATTAATACTAATTTATTTTAAAAGTACGTAAGTAAAATGTTTAGGTATAGGTACAAGTGTAAAAGTCGTACTAATCCTTACCATCCACAATGTAATGGAGCTGTGGAAAGATGGCGTAGGTCGCTGAATGCAGTACGTCCTTTTGGGCTGTGCAAATTTGAACAGGCTATGTACGGTGCAACCGTACAGAGCTCATCATCAGCATATTATTTGTATATTCAGCAATCACGCATTTCATGTCCATTTTAGTTATAAGTTAGATTTAATTAGTGCACAGATAAGTGTCGCGAGCCGCGGACGTGCACTCAATAGCAAATATAACCATCAGCAGCATATTTTAGTATTTTATTTAATTATCAGCATAGCATTAACTTTTAGCAGCA
>LUGF01001541.1:69667-87553 GCA_001625245.1 Calycopis cecrops
GCGCGCCGCGCCGGCCGAGCCTGTCGCACCGGCCGCCACGGACCGGCCGACAGTGCTTCAACGTGCCACCAGCGAACCATGTGTTAGTGAAAGTGATAACTGTGCTAGTGTAAGTGTAAAGTGTGTAAGTGTTAGCGAAATGTCAAAACAACCAGAGCTTTGTGTTAAGAGCAAATCTAGTGAGTTAGTGAATAAAAATACTTCGCCGATTCCAGGACGATGTAGCTTTAAGACCGTTTTATAATTATTGTCGGGCATCATTTGTAATTATCATAACTATTGTTCTATCACCTTGTTATAGGTTAGCTCATCTACCATCTCCTTCATCAGCCAGCCTTGTGGCCCGGGAGCATGTACGGTGCAACCGTACAGAGCTCATCATCAGCATATTATTTGTATATTCAGCAATCACGCATTTCATGTCCATTTTAGTTATAAGTTAGATTTAATTAGTGTACAAATAAGTGTCGCGAGCCGCGGACGTACATTCACTAGCAATTAAAATCATCAGCAGCAAATCTTAGCATTTTATTTAATATCATCATAGCCTTAGCATCGTAGCATTAGAATATAGTATAGCAGTATATCAACTCAAGGTGTACGAGCCGTACAGGCTAGATGAGCTGCAGCTATATAATGTAGGCAACATACCGTTCTATTAGGTCTTCGATCAGTACTATGACAGCAGAATAAGCGCAGCAGAATTAACCTATTATTATTATGTAGGTATGTTTTCTTTGAAAGAAAGAAAGAAAGAAAAACATTTATTTGAGCACAAAACAAAAGACACACACAATAATTTGGAGACTAAACGATAAAATAAGCATAGTGCGCCTTTAGGCAGCGCCAAAATGGGTGTGGCCGAACCACACCCATTTTGGTACGCTAAGTACTCATGCAATGCACGGTACCTAATGGCCTGGCCACGGACACAGCGGTGCGTATTGCGGCGCGGTGAGCGGATCGTCTGTCTCTCTCTCACTCGCGCGTCGAGTATTGCCTCGCCGCTCGCCGCGCCGCAAATCACACCGCTGTGGCCGTGGCATGGCGCATACATTTTGTATGTCACGTCTTGCCGCTCACCTCGCCGCTCGCCGCGCCGCAAGTCGCATCGCTGTGTCCGTGGCAGAGCGGTACCACCGGTTTTCAACCTCACCAGTAGGCGTCTTTGGCTTGTCGTGTTTACCAAACGGTAAGCGAAATCTTAACATTATTTACACAAGACAATACAAAATTAATATCTTAAGTTAAAAATAAAAATAGCATTTAACTACCCACATCGCAAATTTAGACAAAGCACAGAAAAATAATAATACCCCCAAATACGTACACACAAATACATATTAATATATACACATTACATAACTACACCAAAATACATAATATATACATTAATACATAAAATAAACATTAAAAAAAACATAAAACAAAGATATTAATAATTAATACTCGATACAATTTTTTTTTTCAAAATTTATATTATTGAGATATTTGTAATGGTCATGTCCGCTCTACGCTGCTCCTCAATATGGAATTTCCTTAAGTTTGTTTTAAGCGCAAATAACGTATTGAGTGCTCTAAAAGGTGGCGGAAATTTATTCCACACTTTCGTAGCCGCGTAGCGGACACTGCCTTTGAACGCAGCAGTTCCGTGCGGATGTATTTCAAGTCCCTGCGAACACTGACTGTTCGTGGACAGCCAACTCAACTAATTAAAAGATAGTGTGTTTCTTTAAATTTCATAACTCCAAAAAAAAGACATGCAAGGTAATGTTTGCTGAGAGATTTCATTTTCAGACTAGAGTTTACATTCAAATAAGACGTGATATGAGTTCTGCTTGGAATAGAGTAACAGAACCGAGCGCACGCGTTTTGGACTCTCTGTAGTAGCTTACTTGTACGAGCTTGTAGGCGGGGTCCGTAAACCGTGTCAGCATAATTAAGTTTGGATAGCACAAGGGTTTCAGTCAATTGTTCGCGAAGCTCTACAGAGAGAAACGATCTTATTTTGTAGAGTACCTTCAGACGATAGAAGCAGCTTCGCACTGCCTCCGCCACGTGTTTAGCTTTGCTCAGCATAACGCTGGTAACTTTCTGAATTTATGTTATTTGTAACATTATTATAATTATATATTAATGCATAATTTAACAATATTTAGTTATTTATTATTAATATAATAACAACATTATTGAATATGAAATGATTACAATAAAACTATTTTAACGGATCTAATCGCGGTTTATTTAAGTGTTTTATGATCCCGACATACACACATACACCCCAAAAGACAAAAAGTTCCCTGTTACTTTAAAATACCTAATAACTTAGTACTTAGTTTATATATTTACGACAACTGAGAAATCGGCTTTATTATATGTTTTATATATCTACTTTATTGAAAAATAATAATAATATTTAAATGACTTCCACTACTTTATAGGATTTGGATTTAAGAAGTAATATTTCGTCAAAACTATATATGACATCTGCAAATAAAACTAAATAGTATTAGATAAAAATTAAATAAAATTAAAACAATAATAGACATAACAATGTCAGGATGTAGTTAATTAATTAAGGAATAAATTTCTTAGATTCATTAGAGTACCTACCATATGCAACACAAAACAGACAAAGATTTAGTTACTAAAAAAATAAACATAATAAATATTTATTTCTGGGCAAGGCAATATTATGCTAAATCTGTAATCAAAGTAAATAATATTTGATTCGAGGAAATAAACCAAACAACCACGCCTGCCGCGTTTAGCTGTTATTAATTTCTAAACATCGTTTTAATATAAATATTTTCAGCTATAAATCTTGATAAGTAGAATTTGATTTTAATAACCGTATGTTATTGGACCCGTGGCTACTAAATGATTAACGGCCGTCACATGAATTAATTAATATTGTTACATGACATGTTTGTTATTAGCTTAGTTTGAAGGTTATGTATATTGTGTTCGATGTCTGTCATTAATTACAATAACTAAGACTTTTTTTACTACAGTCCCTTGTAATGTTACATTTGGGGTTAAATTTCTTGGTGGGGAGGTGGGGAGGAGGGGGTCTATGGCTATTTTTTAAGGATTATATTTGATTATATATTATCTTATATTAATATATATTGGTCCCAATTCCCATATATTTTTGTCACATAGATTTATCCCAAGGTCTGTATTGAGGGATATAAAAAGCCGATGTTATTTTATCGCAAAACAAAAAATGTAATAATATTATCTAACCTCAATTCTTATTATATAGGATGGGGATTATGATTCAAGGATAAATTGGATATCTGATACGATGTCCAATTTATCGTAAATAAATAAAATATAAACAGTTTAGTTGCAAAAAAAATTCTTTCTTTTTAATAAATCGCAACATGATGTATAATGATGCTGAACGACTTGTAAACAGGTAATTATATAACTGCACATAATAGCATTCCTTTACTTTTACGCTTATATTATTATGTTAAAGTAAGAAACAACTGTTAATGACATTTTTTTAATAGATGAAGTGATTGACAATCTAAATTGTTTAACATACAGTAGAGAAAAGACGAGATTTTCCGTTTAAAAATATAAAAAGCTTATTTCGGAGTGGTCTCCATTGGCTGCAATACAGTCCTTTAAACGTTGACGCCAGTTATTAATATAAGCACGCACTCTTTCCATGGGGAAATTCTTCGCTGCCAATCGTTTGGACTGTTTTAGGGACTCCAAATTATCATGGCGTTTAGAACAAGCTGTACTCTCTAAAACTGACCATAAATCATAATCTAACCGATTAAGATCGGGATTAGACGACGGCCAGTCTTCAGTCCTGATGAAGTCCGAGACGTTCTGTTCCAACCAGACTGTGTGGACCGAGCTTTATGCCATGAATGCCGAATTTTGTGTAACGATAGCATCTTTTGTTTTTTTTTTTCAAATTTGGCGACTACCTACTAATAATCTACTATTCGCAAAATTTCAAATTTTTCGAAATTCAAATTGTCTACTCATTAGTGGAGAATCTGGATTTCTACTTGATTGAAGTGACGGTAAATAAAAAATGCATATTAAATCCAGAGGAGGAGAGAGAGCCTCGGTGCGATTGTTTTCATTGAGATTATCACTTGTTGCTTCTTATTCACAACACTACAAGTCAGGACGTGAAGACGCGAGTGCTCGTCGTGATCCTATACTTACAGATGCCGCATTAAAAATTAAAATATATTTTTTCATTTTTTTTTTTAAATAATAAATTATATTTTTAACTTTGTTTCTAGAGCTTATTTGATAGTTTTTATATACTTCTATATTATACATATATATAATATATATATTATATAGTATTGGTGTTTGCAATTTTCGTTGTATAATTCGCCTCATTCTGTATAAATCTAATCTTGTAAATAAATCGTTATTTATCGCAAATAATAAACTACAAGCCAAATAATATTGTTGTTAATTATTCCATGTTATGTTACGAAACTTCATGGCATCTCTTATTAGTATAGAATAAAACTATTTTCCATCTTCAAACATAATTTCATGAAGCTTACAAATTTGCCTTGTTTCCTCCACATTCATAAATCTCTTCAGAAAAAATAAGTAAGTCGTTTTAATTTCAAGTTTTATAATTTTTATATAAATAAGCAATAACTTATCAAATTGGTGAATTGTTCCATTATGTAGGTATTTGTATCACCTATACAACCGATAGTTTGTAGAGAAGGCGATATCTTTCACTTGCGGTATTGTAACCAGTTTTCCGTCGTAATTTCTACGGCAAAAAAGGCAAAATATTCCACACAAAACTAGGTGTGTAAAGGCGATTACCGCGTAAAAAGGACAAATTGAAAAAATGCTTCGGTCTTTATTAGGTCATTTGATATAATAATGTAACAAGCTTTTAACCTCGACACATCTCATAATAATATTATTTCGTCCGTCCTCGCATTTGTAAGAGGAATGAAAGCCGCATCGTTGGCCATGAACATGTATTTCAGCTTACATTACATTACATTACATAAATACATAAGATGGGTAGACCACCAATATAACGAATAAAGTTATTATTAATTTATTTGTTGTTGTTTAAAATCTTTATTTCTGACATTTAATTTTATAAAATTGCTACTTCAATGGCAGTTTTTAGCATGTGTAGGTGATGTAATTGGTTCATTCAAATTAGTTAGAAACGGCACAATATTCATTTTATTTTAAAGTTAATCTAACACTGTAGGAATTTAAAAAATAGGACTCAGATATTATGCATCCCGTAGATGAGAGACGATAGTATTAAATCGTAACCGTGTGTGATTGTAACAAAATTCTTAAAAAAATATCATTTCGTATTTTGTATATAGAGAATACTATTAGATTAGAATATATTTCTGAGCATTTCGAAAAGAAGGTGGCGGGTCATGAAATAAGTATTTTACTTGAAAACGTACCAACAAATCAAAAACGATAGGTGGCCTTCTCGAAGCCGGGAAGGCTGTGAGGTTTACGGGCCTCGAGGCTAGCCTCATGCCCAGACTAAGCTAGCAAGGGGGAGTACCCCCTTGGTGATGGGGAGCTGCATCTAAATGCAGTTGTCAGGTTGATAGAGGGAGGGTTACGGCCGAATAAGATCGGCTATAAAGTAGCCTTAGCTACTAGGCAGTCTCTGAGACTGCTGGGTGTGGTGTGTAGTGCTTGAGGTATGTCTAGTGCTTGTAAATGAGTGTGCTGGTGTAACCTTCGTCCTACAAGCCAGACTCGGTTACCCTATGGTAACTGACTGAGCCGTGGTGGTAAATTCGCGGGCACAGAGTTCCCGTGGGTACGCACGGCCGTCCGGAGGTCGCGCATGAAGAGGCGCGATGCCTGCATGCAGGTGTGCGTGTGGTCCGTTGTCCGCCTTGTTAAACATGGCGGAAGACAGCCGGGCCACAAACTCCTCCACTGACTCCGCCCCCAAATCGCGCGCGATTGTGCAATTCCGGACGTTCCGGCCGGCTCCCACGATTGCTCTGAGGGCTAGGTTATGTTGCGCTTGCAGCCGCTTCTTTTGAGTAGGCGAGGCTAACGCGTACCACACGGGGGCAGTGTACGTAAGGCGCGATCGGATATACGACTTGTAGATGCCCAACTTGGTGCGTAACGGTAACCCGGATGACAACACCGGCCGCAGCAGCGCATGGGAAGCTCTCGCCTGGTTGATCTGACGATCAACCTGCGAGCCCATACGCAGCGAACGGTCAATGCAGCATCCGAGGTACAGCACCGGGAATCTCCAAGACAGCTCCTGGCCCCTCATCGTTAACTGTCCCGGTATGTCGCGCTTTCAGCTGACAAATAGAGAAGCCGTTTTCGCCACGTTGACGGACATTTTCCACTTATCCAGCCACTCCGGTAGCCTATCAAAAAGCCGTAGCATTCGCGCGACCGCGAGGTCTGGCTTGTGAGACGATGTAAAGTAGGCGCTGTCGTCGGCGAACAGCGCGAGCAGCACATCCTCCTCTCCCTCTCCCAAGCGATCGCTGAGGGTGGGGATGTCGATGGTGTAAGCTGCGTACAGACATGACGAGAGACAACTGCCCTGCGGAACTCCTGCGCGCACCTCCCTAGGGGTCGAAAGTTGTTGCTCTACCGATACGCGAAATGTCCGGCCGTGTAAAAAGGACGCTACTAACTTAACCATCGCGTGCGGGACGCCGGCATGCACCAACTTGTACAGGATCCCGGGGTACACACTCGGTCGAAGGCCTTCTCCATGTCAAGAAACACTCGGACGGTGTGTATACCCTTATTCCACTCCATGGCCAAGTGGTGGAGTACCCGCGTCAATTGGAGCGTGGTCGAGTGACCGCTCCGGAAGCCGAATTGCTCATCCCTCATGGGAATGTGCCTCTTCAGCCTCCGGAGCAGAAGCCGCTCGAACAGCATCGCGATGTGAACATATCAAACGTTTAAATTTTTCAACAAGTAAGAAAAATATTACCGTATTGAGGTGTTCGCACATTATAACGACTCCACGCCACATTACAATTTAAGCTTTATATTGTTTCTTAAAAGTGAATTTGTCAAATTTTATAGTTGAACTATTCGACGCGTGGCAAACACGATGTCAACGCATTGACCACTCGTCATCCACTTATTAACAACTTACAAAATCACAACATCAAGCTTACATTTGAATGCCATATGTCGAATTGAGTTGGAGTCAAGTCGGCGTCGAGCGGGTATTATGTGTCTCTAGACATAATATATCGTAGTATAATAAATTATAAAATAAAATAATAACGACCATGAATTTGTTCCGTAGTTTTGTACACATAAGCAAAACAATCTTGAAGATAAAACTTTTGACCCAGTTTTATATGGCAGCCGTTTATGTCCTATTTTTGATTACCTATGAAAGTATTTTTGTCTACACTAATGTTGTAACATTCTACTTATGTTTTCAATACTTGACTTATAATAATAACTACTATTATAGCTCAGACAACAAAAAACTCAATTTAAGCAATTTTATTATTTTTTTTTTTTTTTTTATGGTATAGGGGGGCAAACGAGCAGTTGTAGCCATTTTCATGACTACCGACGCCCATAGACATCGGCATAGACTATACAGATGCGCTGCCCCCCTTTCTCCTCCCACCTCCATGGGCCACCGGCTACTTACACACCGCACGAAACGCGACAGCACAGCTGTCACTTCACGCCGGTCTCGTGTAAGCGAGAGGTACCTCCCCGGTCGTGCCGGCCCAATTCGGCTGCATGCAAGCATGCAGCGTGGCACTACCTCTTACTACTACTAACCAATTTGACATGATGTTATAATATCCAAATCGATATCGTAAAATCTCATTATAACACTGTGTGAGAGCGAGAGAGAGAGAGTGAGTGGTGAGAGAGCCTTATGTCAAAATCCTTAACAGCGCGCGCTCGCTCCTGATTGGCCCTGCGCGCGCTGCAACTGCGCTCTCAGTGGTTAGATTTTAATGTCGTCGAGTTCGCTGTGACGTAGCATGAATTTAATGTTTCGCAATATTTTATTAATTAATTAATTGCATTAGTGAAGATAAAGTAGTGTATGCAACTGCATATAACACGGGTATTATATGACAGTTGCATAAACTACTATTATAACATTAATTTAATATGCGAATATTTTTATACGACTCTCTCTGGTAATATCATTAACATTCACCCTTCATATGATTAAAGCTAAGAGTTTATGAGAGACCCAGTTGACCTAATCGGTGAGAAGAGGGGCGCTTCTTTTTTATTAAAGAAAAGGCTAAGTATCCATAGAACCCAGATGCTACGTGCCGCCCACGTAGCGTCTGGGTTATATATTTTATACGATTCGGCAACAAGCATCCAACAAGATGGCCCAGACGGTAACATAAAAAATATGATAATGTTTACAGTCATGGATACGGCGACCTGTTGTAACGACAATGGGCAGCTTGCACCCGATGCGGCTGCGAAGCCAACCGGCGCACCATTCACACCCCCGATAATTCCGTGTACTCTCAAGCTGGTAACCAATCAATGAACTTTGTCCTGACCTGTCCTGAGAGAATTCTTACAAAAAATATAAAATGTATCTCTAAATATTTGCTAGTATTTAGCAAAAGAATCCGATTTAAAAAAGTGAAAATAAAATAATTATAATATAATTAACATTGGTTAGGTTAAACAAAGATAAGTGAGATTTACGAATCGATACACGTGTGGATAAAATCCTAGACAAAACCTTCCCATTAGTGTGCCTTTTTTAATAGTTACCGAAGACTTAACGTGTCCATAGGGTTTACAAGAGCTCTGTTAGATAGCGTCCGAGAAAATTGCTTTCAGTTACGCTTCGGGATTGAGGCACCTACTGTTGTACCTATTTACCTTTTTTATATTACCTTTGACCTATAGCTTATTAAATCAGTAGAGAATTTACTGACGACTATTGCAGCACAACAAAATTGCTCACATAAAAGTACTCTGTTAATTTGAATTTCGTTTATTTCGTTTTGACATAATCTATACGAAAATATGAACGAAAATTATTTACATAATATATTTACAAAACAGCGGATAGACGGCAAAATTGGCTAAATACATACATGTTCTCCGCGTTTGAGAACACCCCCGGGTTAAAGCTAGCATTGGAAAAGACGGCGCTAACGTATCCAGCGATGTGGAGTTTGGCGGTTATTTGGAGGCCAAGGTTAAATTAACAACAACTCTATACTAACTTATACATCGTGAGTAAACGAAGACCATGCTTTTTTAGAAAGCTTTCTCAGTTCTCAGTTTCTTGTAAAAAAATTACAGAGAAATTGAGTGCCCTAATAATACCTGCAGCATTTATTTACATCTCCGTGGTGCATAGCAGCCACATTCACACGGCTGCTCCCTCTACTTCTTGGCTAATGGCTAATGGCATGGCATTGCATTCTTGTACTGTCTCCTCTTTGAATAGGGAGCGAAATTGAAATTACTTCCTACTCCTCCCACTTTCTTCTGATTAAATTCGTTGCTGGTCCCAAGACAGGTTTAGCTTTTCCCTCGCGCCCCCTGCGAACATATCAAAAGGTCAAATGTGACTGTCACTGTCCTGGCGACACTGGAATAGCAGCGTGGGAACGAGTGGTGGGACAAATCCCAATTTAAAAAATAATACCTGCAGCTCAATTTCATTATCGGACTTTGCAATAATTCAAAATTTCACAAATAAAACACCATCTTGTGCACTCGCAATTAATTAAATTACTTAATAATATAATTATTTCCTGCTTTTAACAGCTCGACTACTATAACCCCGCCGAAACGTCGAGGAAAAGTATATATTTGCGGTATTTACATTTAATAAACAATCTATCGTGTTAAATTCCGTAAAGTTTCAGATTATATAACAGACGCGAAAGTATCATACAAATATTTGTAAAAATTTGATTTTCTAGTAACGCCATAGCACCTACTTAGTTATTGCGAGAAGATGGCACCAGCGAATGACGTAACCCGTTCTAGTGACGTCATTCAACCCTGCTGTTTTACTATCTAAACCGTATACCGTGCCGGACGTTATGGTGTCAATCTCCGCTCTATCGGAAATGGTACCATTTATTTTACGCCACCAACGTTCTAATAATGCCATTTGCTGCTATTTTAACATTAGCTTTTCTAGGATGATAAAATATCATGAATACAGTATTAAGTCAACATAAAGTCTTTCGATTATTTGGGTTATTTCGAGAAAGTGGTTTTTTATTCGAGAAAATAAATGAGTCTGTTAATTTACTGTAAAAGGGGCCTGTTCAATTTTTTGACGTGATAACGTCTTATAAATCGATAGAGCAGGCTGTTCCAAAAAACTTGACAACATGCGGCGTTACCTAGTTGTCAAATGTACATTGTACATGTCCTGTTTTGAATGAATGATTGACCGAACAATATTACGTTCCGTAAGCACATTGCTGTTGAATTGTATGTTATAGGATTATTTGCAAAATAAAGGAACAAAAAATTTAAATTGGACCAGTTACAATTTACATGTTCCCACGGTCAAACTTTAGATCCGATGGCCCTTGGTCACATCTAATGAAACCACGGTAAGGTATTTGTATGAACACCCTAACAAAATAGATTTGTGCAAGCTATAGCGCGATGTAGGATACGTGATAACGCCATCTGTTATCCATTAGACGAACTATATATCTGCTATACAAATAACTTGCAATCTAACATACCATTTCCAATTACCTCTTTCTCTATATACATACAAATCTATTAAACAAATGAAATTAAAATTTTCTTTTGAAAAATGCTACCATTCCATCAGTATTTTCTTAAGACGTTGTCACGTTCAACTATCGTCAGTAAATCGACTTTACAGACAACCGATGTTTTTTTTTTAATTTAGAATAGACAAACGACAAAATAAGCTTCAGAGTTTACATTTTATTATCGGTGATATCAAATTATCTATAATACTACTGCTTCGTCGGGACAATGTTAAAGTTTCTGAGGATGCTTTGGTGTTCACTCACCAAAGCTTCGCTATCGCTTCCCCACCGCTGCGTCGTTTACAGGACAAATAGACTAGAGAATATTAGACTTACTGATTTGCTGTTTAGTAGTAATCATGTTCAATCACCGATGGCGACCAACCAAAAAATTGGGAATTTTCAGTATCTAATAACTGACTGAATTTGACTGTTTTACACACGCGTGCTTCAGCGTGTACGCAAAGCGGTCGATTCTGCACCTGATTTGTCAGACATGAGTGAGATTTTTCGACTGTTGTCTTGTCGGAATTAGATTAATTTTTATGTTCAGTCTTCTTTTGTATCTACTTTGTAAGGTGGCTCACGAGATACTTACAGTTAAGAATATTTTACCTCTGTCAGTGACGTAGCCAGCTCTGGCGGGGCCCTGTATAAAAATTGGTTTGGGGACCCTCATGATGGGCAAAGATTTCTCACAAAAGAAAAATAAACGTTTGTTATCGCAGGTTGGGGGCCTCCGTTTCCCGGGGGCCCCCTATAATTGATACGGCAGATACGGCGGTAGCTACGCCCCTGACCTCTGTACTACCATCCCCAAGGAGGAGACATCTAGCTTTTTCACCGAGGCCAGCCTGTCGCTGGAGGGATCTTGTTGCCTGTTGATCTAGGACCCTGTCAGGGGCTTAGTTGATATTACACCAAGTGTTGAGTCCGACATGATAGGTCTAGGTGCCACCTGGGCTTCTAGGTATTATACGTAAATGTATTTCTATTTCCTGCGTCAACGACCTCTACATAATATAGAATTCAAGATAAACAAGGTTGATAAAAGCGAGAGACATTAAATTAAACCACATATAGTATAAGTGCCTACAGTTAATCCGAAACTATTAAAACCAAAATTTACGACACACAAGTTACAAAGTATTCATGCTTTGTAGCGGGCGGCTACAGCGAGCACGGGTTGAATGATCCCGGCCCGTCATAGTCGGCGATTAGCTGCAATACAGTGTGTAGGTACTACACAGTGACAAAACCATTAAAAAATTCCTGTGGCTCCAATTGATCTAATATTTATTGTGTAGCCTGGAAATGATACAGTAAATATGTGGTTTCATTTAATGACTTTCGCTTTTATCAACAGAGAGAAAACAGAAACTTCCATGAATATCTTCATTAAATTAGTTAGTGTATTTGTCACTGAAATAATATAATACATTAAATTATATTATCTAAATAAATAAAGTCACTAAATTTACATTTATTTATTACCCACTTATTCATAATAACTGTACCCGAAAACTTATTTTGGTAAGTATATTATATAGCGGACGCCCGCAACTTCGTTTACGTAAATCAGTTTTTATGCCATAGTCGCTTAAAAGTAGCCTATAGCCTTCGCTAAATGAACTAACTAATACTGAAAGAAGTTTTTAAATCGGACCAGCAGTTCCAGGGATAAGCGTGTTCAAACAAACAAACAAAAAACAAACTCTTCAGCATTATATTTTTAGTATAGATCATTGCCTGCATTAATATCTGATTAAATATATTAATGTAGGTAACAAAACCGGTTGTTTTATTGAAGATCAGAATTTGTAGGAATATGTCTTAAATAGTAAATTTATTCATTAAAAATAAAATGTTTTTTATATACAAATTACAATTGTCACAGATTACATGAATGGTTCATTTATTTACGGCAGCAGCGCCATCCAGCAGGCAACGCCTAATCGATTCTTCACGGAGGTCGTTTGTTGGCAATCATGTAAATATCACACTCCTAGTGAATCAGCGAAATCGCTCAAAAATCCATGTTATATAACAGGTAAAAATTCTAGTTCTAGATTTTTTTTAAAGATCTCTAATATTTGCATAATCCTATATTTTCTTGGCTGCAATATCACGATGGCATTATTCTGTCAAAGCTGTCAAAAATTTAGCTTATATATTATTTAAAATAAATTAAGGTGATTTATTTTTCCATTTATTGGCCGCTTGTTTACTGTTGCAAATTGAATATTAGATGCAGTCAGTATCTATGCTATCAAAAAGATAACTTTTAAAGACACGCATTTTTTATGATATAGGGGTGCAAACGAACTGTCGGAGCCATTTTCAGGACTACCGACGCCCTTAGACATCTGCATAGAGACTATACAGATGCGCTGCCCTCCTTTCTCCTTCCACCTCCTAGGCAACCGGCTACTTACACACCGTACGAAACACGACAGGACAGCTGCCACTTTACGCCGGTCTCGTGTAAGCGAGAGATACCTCCCCGGTTGTGCGGGCCCAATTCGACTGCATGCAAGCATGAAGTTGAAGTTCTACATAAGCGAAAACCGGTATCACGGCCGAAAGAGTCTAACTCTCCAGTCTTGCGGACCCAATTCGGCTGCAATACTGCGTGGTACTACTTCTAACTAAATAGTTAAAAATATTCACCATCGATTAGCAGTTTATACCCTACCAAAATTCAAAAACGAATATAAATGCAGCGAATTCAAGTGAAATGCAATCACGTCATTAACGATTCCGTTGAAATTCGTTGTCAGTTTTCATCTGTCATGTTACAAACTGTTTCCAGATTACTGGAATTGATATGACTGATATATTACTGGGTAGTCTATGTAGAGAAGGTAAAATTGTAATTTTACCCTACTTCTTCAAAATGATGCTTGTAAATAATAATGAACGTTTTTAATATTATTTCCACTTTTTACTTATAATAATCTCTAGTTTCACTTTTATTATACTAGTGGCTTATAAAGTGAGTGTAGCGAAATTTCCGTGTTTATTTAACTAGTAGGTAAATTTGGAACCTTGAAAGTTTTTTAATGAAAATGTTTCTGTCAAATTGTAAGCATTAGTTCAGATGCCAGTTGTTTGTTATTTTTAATTGTTTTTTTATATTATGCACAAATTTATGTCTGATGTCTTGAAAATTGATGAAAATGAGACCATAACCGAATTAATTTTGGAGCTACAATCACTGGAACTAAAATAATTTATTTAAAATCATATAAACAGTACTGTTAAAGGTGTGCTTTTCAGTTCCAACACGCGACTAGAGTTTACTCGAAGGAATATGATTCTGAAGTGAAAGTGAGTTCGTTAGCCATGTAAGCGCGGTAAAGCGTTATTCTGGCGCTTCATTCGAGTGCTTATCCGTTACGATGATATGAGTAATATAATCGTATCGGATAAGGAGCACTCGAATTCGAACTTCCATACCCGCGCTTCACTTGGGGAGTTAGCTGGCGAGAGCGTTACAAAAGTCACACATCGGGCTAGGCTAATGGAAGTTGTCATTCAAATTAAAACTTCGTATTCGATCTAAGTGAAACTTGTTTGTATTTAAAAAATTAATATCATATGAAATGCTATGTCATTGTAACTACGGTAAAGAAAATTCAATAATTAAGTTTTACTTCAGTAGTGTGGTCTAAAAGACATTATTTTTTCATGCTTGCTTTTACATCATACTTTGTATAATTATGACGCATGATGCTCGTTGTTTGTGATTTCGTGCTGCTGCTTCAATTTATATCGATTTATGACCCCAATGCGTCTTAGTTTTTAGTAACGCAACCGTGACATTCTTTCATGTCGACAATGAAGCGTAGCTTTTAATATAACGAAAACTATTATGTTAATAACCAGTAAATATAACAACTTGTAGGGGTACGTAAATTTCGCAAATAAAGAATCATTATTTCGCATAATTTATAAAAACTCGAAATAGAAAATTTCGCATTTAATTCGCAAAAAAAACAGTGTTAAAAACTCAATAAGAGACTACTTCTACATTGAATCTGCTTTTGAAAATCCACTGTAGCAAGATTTTGACGCAACTAAAACTTGCATTACATCCACAGGAGCTTCTTGGCCACCAATCGAAGTAATTGTCTTTAAAAATAAAAGTACCCATCAATTATTAGTACTTCTTGTGGTACAATTTTGAAAAACGGAATTTTTGAGAAGCTTGACACTGAATTTGAATTGATGGAAGAAGAGGGCACATTTACGACTTCCGATGGACAAAATAATCTGCAGTGTTTATAGCACTTATTTGTTGGATTCGTCCCCGTGTGTAACAACAATTTATCCAAGCAGTTTTGGGCTGCTTTCTTTAACATCATGCTGAGTCATGCTGGTAGAATTTTGTTGATAAAATATTCATAGTTTTTTCTCCAAATGAGCCTTCACATTGACGGTAAAGAGAGGACTTCAAATCTTCTAATTTACTCCACAAAATGTGTCCAAACATAATATAGTTTGAACGTAACGTAAAAATATGCGAAAGTATTTAATGTTTATATTTCGCTATTATCGCAAATAAAATGCAGATTTCGCTTTTATCGCATCAATGCATCTATTTCGTAAAAACGAAATTATCGTACTTCTAATCACAAGGTATCTACTGTAAAGTATAGCGACTTTCAACAGCACATCAAATCAAAGTGTTGGGCTCCCAAAATGATCGGCCCTACTTCGACCCCCATGCAATTCGTAGCAGTTTTCATATTTGAATGAAAAAATGCATACACGTTTCATGTTTTTAATTGATAAAACATAGAAAAAATAAATGTGTCACAAAGCGTAGTAGCGTTCAATCGTTTTCTTGGATAATGCGAAGGAGCCGACATCCTTCTCGTATGATAAAGCGAAATTTAGCTATCAATCACCCTTTTTTGATAAAGCGTAGGAGTTTTCAATCATCTTATATAACAAAACGTAATTACTTTAAATCATAATATTCAATATAGCGGAAAATTGTTCAATGAAGATGATAGTTACTATTTATTCGTCGACAACGAATATTCAAGATTGATTCATGGAATTGATGAATAAGCGCATCAATCGATTTCATACTTGTTTCAGTTGATTACTTTTAATAAATCTGTCATATTTATCCCGAATAATCAAAAAAACTGGGCAATTAAAATCTGTTGCCGTTTTATTATCCGGTTTCATTACAGGGTTCATTTGAGCTTTTTTAATTTTTTCGTTTTAACAGGTATGTCTTATATAGGGTCTAATAAAAATAATAAAGAGGCATATAAACAATTTAATATAACTTAAGCAAATAGCCCATCTCCAGGGGCTATTCAAGACGTCATTATTGTCTACAACGCGACCCTGAGAGTCGAACGATGGCCAAGGTGAATAGCTCTAATCGTCCCTGAGGCACCGTTGATGCTGACCCATCAGGAGGTCATCCCCACGGGTAGTAACGCAAGTGATAAGGTAATTAAGTACTATTCAAGACATATTTATAAATTGAAGCTATCTAGCCTTGCACGTAGGTACTCTGTGTACGACTAAACCTTACCTACTTCAAATCCTTAATAAATATTTAACCAACAATAATCACCCTATATCGGTGAAGTGAACCATAGACTTTATTCATTAACTGCGCCATTAACAATACGCCCACGAAATTTGAAACCCACTTAATCCTTCTTATTATTAATATTATTATTACTTTTATTTCCAATGTGCTGCGCCCCGCGGCTTCGCCCGCGTAATCCCTCAGGAACATTTTTTCGGGATAAAAGCTATCCTATGTTACTTCTAATACCTCCAAGAACATGTGTACAAAATTTCATGATGATCGGTTGAGCAGTTTTCGCGTGAAAGGGTAACAAACAAACTTACATTCGCATTTATAATATTAGTATGATGTCAAATAGATCAGAGAGAATAGAATAAATTTCGATTACAATAAAACAACTTTAACTAATGTTACCGCGATTTATTTAACTATTTTAATTTAATAATAATGACTGTGCATACAATGCTTTCTGTCTTAATGATGATAACGCACGAAGACCTTTAACTGATGAGTAGCGGACTACCCATGTGTCAAAATTGATGATAATGGTAAAAAACCATCATCATCCTCATCCGTTTACTTAAAATAATCCTCAACCAATGTACACCAAGACGACCGATCATTTTTCTTTTTTTAGGGTTCCGTATCTCAAAGAGAAAAAACGGAACCCTTATAGGATCGCTTTGTTGTCCGTCTGTCTGTACGTCTGTCAAGATCTTTTTCTCTAAAACGCGTGAAGGGAATTTTTGTCAAATACGAAAGTCAGTTACGTCTTGATGCCTTGAAAAAATCACACTTCTAAGTCAACGCAATAAAAAGTTATAGCCGATTATGCACAAATTTTGAATGAAAACGTACTTTGTCGAAAACCAAAAAATTATCGTGTACTTCCCGTTGACCTGGAGTTGTGAAATTTGGCAAGAAGTAAGAACTTATAGCACATATATAAGGATAAGTCTGAAAACTAGTAAATTATATGTAGATCATAGGAAAAATCATTATCAACTTATCACTGTAATTCGTTGCCTACTAAATGTGTGTGGTCAACTTAAACATCAGGCGTAAAGTTACAATAATTGAAAACCATGCATTACGTTTGGATTACGGAACCCTCGGTGTGCGAGTCGGACTCGCCCTTGGCCGGTTTTTTTTTTTTTGTTGAAGCAGGGGAATGCCTTTACGCACGCTACCCAGGAGCCCGGGTGTCTCAACCGGGTACAGTGTCGGGCTCGACAACTAGGTTGTCACTACCGACTAAACCCCTGCCTTCAGCCGCTATGATTGGAGGGCCCCGGATCTTAAACCAACAGGGCGCCTCCAGCGACAGGCTGGCCTCGGTGAAAAGGCCAGACTCCTCCTCCTTAGGGACTGTCCGGCTGCCTTTGAACAGTCTCTAACTTCACGTTGGAACCGTGCAATAGGGTCAGGTTCCCATCCTAACCACTGTTGCCAATGCTCCAACGGAGCACACCACGCCGGTCGTCCGATCCACTCCGCCATCTGCTGATTCAGAGGGACGGGTGGAGGACCTCCGGCATTGGCTGGTCCCATCCG
>LUGF01001541.1:99205-111663 GCA_001625245.1 Calycopis cecrops
TTATTTTAGTAATTCCACCGATCGAAGATGTATCCAGAGCAGGCGCTCTGGATTGTAAGGGATGGAATGATCTGTATCATATTTCTAATTTTCCATAATTACAAACATAATAGAAGAGCTTTAGAGGTTTCGTGTAATAGCGCTTTGACTTCAATTACCATAATCCAATTTTATTTTCGATTCCTGCTGTGTACCAATGACAACTTTTCTATCTACCTATAACTACATTTTGTAATAGTTTTTATGGCGAAGGGAAACATTGGGAAGTAAGACGCAGGCAGAGACTGCATAGCAGTCGTATTGGGCCGGTATGACCAAAGACCTCTCACATGATACCTCCGTAATGACAGATACGTTGTCGCGTTCATCGACGCAAGGGAAATACATTACGTATGATACCTAGAAGCCCGGGTGGCCCCTAGACCTATGATAGATTCAGAGACACGCAAGCCCACTCACCACGATAAGCTTCGATAGGGAAGCCACAGTTAATCTTCGTCAACAATAAGAAACATAAAGGACTCTCTCAGCTTACAAAATTTTCTTGGCAGCCCAGATTAGATAGGCCCGAGATACGCATGTTTACGCTACCACAACAAGTAGTAGCATCTTCGGGATAGTAAGAACCCCTTTTGTTGACCCTGTGATGTGAATGTGATCTGATGACGCAGGGAATCACATTTGCGTATGATACCGAGGGGTTCGGGTGACCCCTAAACGTATGTTGGACTTGACACTTGTAAGTGAAATATACTTTAATAATAATATTTTTTCTAACCTTAAATGTGAGTCAGGTTTATGAATAAGCGACCTGAGTTAAATCTGGATTCTTTAGGGGTCATTTGATGTTATGTTTAATAACGTCACTTTCCCTGAGACTGAAACTCATTCACAGAATAATATTATTGTTTTATTACTGTTGTTAAACGCTAAATACATTTATACATTAAATAAGTTCTCTACCAAATTTACGCGTAGTAATGTATTTTTACAACTATTTATGAAAAGTTATGGATAGAGCTTAATTATCTATATCACAAATACTGGGTAACAATGACGATTATGTACCTACACCAAATGCAACCGAATGCGCTCATGTTACTAGTGCATAATTTGCGAATCAATCTCAAATAGTCAAAGGTCAGATTACGTCACTATCTAAAACTAAATTAAGAGTAAAATTTCTTGGTAATAATCCATAATTATGCATTGTAGATAATAAGTAAAGCAAAATCTTGATAAGTATGCAAGTTAAAAACTTAAACTTATCCAGTACCAAGGAGTATCAACTAAAATCGATTAAAATATATCATAACAATATTTTCATGACAGTATATTTTTTTATTTTACTATCTGTTTGTCAGATAGGATTATATAAATGTGAATTAAATACTAGTTTGAGACTTTCGCGTTTGATTGATATGTTTTTATATTGTTTTTCGTTTTAACACTAAATAAATATTTGACCATGGCTGGCGTAACCCGACCAAAACGTCGAGCTACGACCAAACGTCGCTAGAGTTGACTCGTCTTCGCTAGTACCATTAATTAATATAATATTACGTGTATTAAACGTTTCTCAAGTAATCATCAAGTACGAACATTAATTTTAAACTTTAACTTGTTGAAAGTTTATAATTATTCAGAAGTGCATACAATTGTGCTGAGTGTAAAGGCATTCATGGAAACTACTTGGCGTTGTCTGAACGATATTGAAATGTATGTCGTGTTTCAATTGTCACTATAAGAACAAAAAAAATCATATAATTGTAAAACCCAATTAAGTACAAACATACACAGAATGTATGTGTAGTTTTTATTGCCTGCTATTAGAAGTTTATCAATGTATGCAAGGTTGAAAAAAAACGAGACGCATTACATTAAACCACATATGCTATAAGTGCCTACGGTTAATCCGAAATTATTAAAAAAAGTTTACGACAATTATACGAAAATATTTTCAAAAAAGTTAAATAGCGAAATAAAGTAATACCGGCATTTATTAATCTGTGATACCGGCTCGTTCAGTAAACGGCAACCTCGTACGAGGTGAATGACCCCGACCATAATCGCTATCAAAAGACAGTGCCGCTTGTACGAAGTAAGAAAAAAGTTTAAAAATTCCTGTTCCTAAACTATTGCTCGGATTGATCTGATTTTTGTTGTGTAGCCTGGAAATTATACACTAAACATGTGGTTTCATTTAATGCTTCTCGCTTTTATCAACCTTGTTTATGTGACAATGCTGTACCTTCAGTTTGTTCGGAACCCTTGGTGTGCGAGTCCGAATGCGAATTTAGACGATTTTTATAGTCGTAACTATTTTCATAGTAGGTATTCGTATTACTAGTCATGAACAAATAAATAGTAAATCGCACTTAATATACCTATAGTTGAGCCTAAGATAAGCCAATAGTCGCAAGTATGTGTTGTCCTGGTTGTTCTACCTTATTTTATTTTATTATTTTGTTTGTTTCTTTACAAATTGCTATTTTATGACACTGTTTATTTCTGTCGCTACAATGTAAAGGAAACAAGTACACTAACCTACATTTGCTCCTATTTATCAGACACACATTGATATTTTATGTCGTTATCAATTTGCCTGCCATGCTAATGAGGTTTACACTAATTTCAGTTGCTTCTTACAACTTGAACATAACAATAGTCGAATAATATGTGATCACATACACATATCTGCTTAACAAATTAATTATTTTGTTTATTAAATTTAAGACATTTATGACACATCCGATTTATTTTACTTTCGAACTGTGACCATGGTTATTCTTAAGTAAAGACTGAAACATACTTTCCTATGGACGTTTATCGTGTATTTTTTACATAAATAAGAGAGCAAGCATAACCTCGCCTCGGGAATCATGTGAGCTCAACAGTTTTTTTTGTTGCACCAGAGTTGGCAGGTACCAAAGGCGCGGCGCGACGACAATTACTGCAAAGCCAAAGACTCATTAATATCTTTATTATAATTATTATATAATATATTTCTTGTGTGCGTTTGTATGTCACTGAACGACTGGACCGATTTTGTTGAAATTTTTTGTGTGTTTTGAAGGGGATTTGAGAATGGTTTAGATTCACAAATCAGCCCGGCAGATGGTGCTGCAGTCGGTATCTCGAATATACTTTATTATTATACGTGGACGATACCTTAGTCGTAGCAGGCGGAAGAACTCGCAGACGGGCCGCTATTCTTGTGTCAGCAGCTGTTGCAAAAGTAGTTCGAATCCTTGTTTTAGATCGAATCCGAGACCGCGCAACAAACCACCGCAATCGTTGGCCACCGTAGTTATCGGAATGAGAATTGACGTCAGAGCCACAATGTCTCACCTCGGCCTACTACTAGACATCCCCACATACCCTCTAGGTTTTCCCCGATTTGAAGGAATGCCAAAGAGCATTCACTAGCGAAAAAAAAAGGTAAATTTGCAGTATGTTAAAATAATGTACAATATAAAAGTAATGCTATAATAGCCTAACTTCAATAATATTATGATTTATTACTATGTACAAACATTTTGTTTTTACAGCACCCGACCTAGTTGTCTACAGCTATAATATGGTTGTGATTTGATATTCAAGGCCGCTCGGCGTAAGCCTTTATACACAATATTAATACAATCGATGCTTCTAGACCCGATAGTATTTACGCCATGAACAACACTGTGTAATCTATACGAAAATATCTATCGAAGCATGATAATGTGTATCTCATGAATAACAATAAACCTTCATGAAAAACGTTTTTGATATAACAAAGTGTATTATTTTCCATCACATTTCTACCTTCTTTAACTTGTCAATTTCTTTTTATCGCCTCAATAGTTGCTTACAAAGAAATCATAAGTGTACTAGTATCACTACTATAGCTATAGTTTTAAGAATACTAAATTTGTCACTTTGTAATATTGCTGTATTGCTAAATTTTATAAGCTCGACCAATTTCTACTATAGCTCGTGATTATATTATATAGTAAATTTGAAATGATTCTAGATTGGAAGTGTAATGATCCAGCTCGAGGAATTTTCATCATAGCATTTATAGGTACGAGGTACTCGTATGACAGCAGTCTATACTCACTTTCAAACAGTGGCGTAATTATTTCGGTCGAGGCCCGTATGTAGTAAAGTCATCGGATGCCCCCCCCCCAAATAAAGATAGAATATTTTTTTATGTGTAATAATAAATGTTGATGTTGAGTTGGGATTCTCTCCCGACCGGGGACCCCTTCCGTCTGGGGATCCGTGGCATTTTGCCGACTTACCACCCTGTAGTTACGACACTGCTTTCGAATGATGTTAAATATTAGATGGCGCGCTATCCTGGCATAGCATTGCAGCAAGTGTGCTGGTGGTTTTGCACTGTCACCACAATAGCACTGGTGCAAAGTTCCTGTTTTATTAAACAGGATCTACCTATGTGAATGTCTGTAGATATACGTACTTATTCATACGTTATATTTTTATAGTAAAAGGCGTTTAATTTAGCAGGTAGAGCTATTTGACTACGCACATAGACATCCACATAATTATAAAGAAGACCACTGGGAACTCACAAATCCCATAAAACTTGTCGTGTCGGCATGATTTGAATGCAATTCAGCATATACCTACTATTTACCGACAAAATGTAGTTAAAAAACTAAAAGCATCCTTTTGTATGATTTTGATAAATGAACTAATTGTGACTAAAAAAAAATTTGTTATTTCATGTCAAAAAACTACTGAACTGATTTAGAATAAATTTGACAAGCATATGGATTAAAATGTGGAACAGCCAAAAAAAACTTATCATCCAAAAAAAAAAGGTTCGCTTGGGATAGATTCCACGCTGGTGAAACCTCTGGGCAAGGTTGTTTGATATTTAATTATTGTATTCTCATCCTACTAATATTATAAATGCCAAAGTTTGTATGTTTGTTAGGTACTCCTTCACGCAAAAACTGCTGAACCGATTTTCATGAAATTTGGCACACACATAGAAAGTATCTTGGATTAACACATAACACAGTCTTTAATAATAATCTATATTGTTCCTATAGGATGCCATGTGATGATATTCTATTTTCCACGGGATCGAAATATATGCGGGTGAATTTGCGGGGCGCAGCTAGTCGGTTATAAATGTGTGTTGATTAAAAAGATTCCGTTATACACATAAAGAAAACTTGCTTAATCCGAAATATTAATAACATAGATTGAGATCATTTTCCTTGATAACAGGTCTACTAGGAAAGGGACACGTATAGCATCTCTCTTAGAAAATGTGTAGAATACCTATATCCTTAGAAGTTCATTTATTGAAGATAAGGCACTGCGTATAAACTTCAATTTCAATATTACGAGATGAAAATCATGTTCTTGCAACGCTTTCCATAATAATTGAGTAATACAATCTGACGTAGATATATTTTCAAAGTAGAACACATTAATTAATTAATGTGCTTTTCATATTAATTGAGTAATACAATCACGTAGATATATTTTCAAAGTAGAGCACATTTATTCATTAATATACTTGTATGTTATAAAGTTTAAAAGGAAACATAAAAATTTGCCATCTACACAAATTTGAATTTATTTTACCATTAAATTACAGAAAGGATAGTTTTCAAGTATCTGCTCTTTCAACTCTATTTCCCAATATAGTCTACGCGCTGTCAAAAACCTATCAAACATATGAATAATTATTATCATCAGACTCTTTCAATTCGTGGCAAAACTAACATTGAGACAATATGACTTCAATTGCTAAAACCACCTGGTTTTATTCTTCTTACATAATTATCATAAGTCGAATCAATAATAAATTATTTGGTGAGTGTTACGTGGGAGTCACGAAATGAATTTTATATCACGCTTGTCGATGTTTACTGTTCCAAGAATGTCGATAAATACAGAAATATGCTAACAGGCCACAAATTAAATTTTAGGCCGAATTTAACCCTTATCACGTTAATCCTATAACTGTCATGGTAGACGCGTATAATATTTTATTCACAATTATAGCACTTTATGTATTGGCCATTTATAAATACCTGAGAACAAAATTAAATGCTATTATTATATTTATGCGATGATTTTTTTTGGTATAGGGGGGCAAACGAGCAGGCGGAGCCATTTTCTTGATTACCGACGCCCATAGACATCCGCATAGAGACTATCCAGATGCGCTGCCTTCCTTTTTCCTCCCACCTCCATGTGCCACCGGCTTACACGCCGCACGAAACGCGACAGCACAGCTGTCACTTTACGCCGGTCTCGTGTAAGCGAGAGGTACCTCCCCGGTCATGCCGGCCCAATGTCTGCATGCAAGCATGCAGTGTGGCTCTAAGTCTTACTAGTTTGTAGGTATACAGGGTTAAATGTAATTAACGCAAGACTTCTTGCAGGCAGCATGTCTACATCAATACCAACAACATTTGTTCTACGACTTTTTACGAATACACGCACAAAAAAATAAAAACAAAAATTTTTTGCACCCTCTGTTATTTATTACTCTGTATCTTGTAAGAATGACGCGATCTTGTAAGAATGACCTTCGCAAGGTACGCGGCTTTCGGACGCAGACTAAATGATAGTTCAGAGGCAATATATTCATTTTGTATGGGAATATTAAAATTTTAAAAACTATTAATTTTCAAAAGTCGTAGAACAAATGTTGTTGGTATTGATGTAGACATGCTGCCTGCAAGAAGTCTTGCGTTAATTACATTTAACCCTGTATATTTTAGTTATTCTTTCAAGTAAAAGCTGCTTAGCGGCTTTAGATACCACTTGATAAAGGATGTAGGTACCTAATTTTGCGAGTCCGAGAGAACGAGAGTTAAGTTTGAGATAACTTGTACGTTTCAGTCACTCACAACTGCACGGGACGTGACAGCAAACATGTCATTTTGCGGTGGTTTCATATGAGTGAAGGGTTATTTTGCAAGGCGTTGACCATATTCAGACTCGACAACTATGAACAGTACACCTGGCTTATTGCAGTACTGCCTTATTTAGAGAACAAGATGAAGGATGATTAGGAGGGAATAACTAAATCTGACAACAGTAAAAAAGGAACTTCACTTTTATTTATCTTTATATATCAGATAATTTACTTGATTTTTACCTTAAGAACATTACTAATATAAAGACTAAGACACTCGTTTGCTCGAAGCTCGAAGCGAAGACCCTACAATCGCAATTTCATTACCATAAGAAACTATGCATTACATGGGTAAATAAAAAAACCATTTCAAATGATAATTCGTTTTTATTATATGATACCTAACTGCATAATATGATCATTGTAATTTTTAATGATATTAAAAAAGTTAGGAACAAGTTGTTTCATTCTTCCAATAAAGTAAATTTAATTGATTGATTTCGTCGCACGAAACGCGGGGATTACTGAAAGTTAGGAATATAGTTAATACGGATATAAAATTCGACACTATTTATAGTACAAGAAAAGGAGTAAAAATCTATTGTTATTGACTAGCAGCCGTCTTTATCACATTATACATACGCATACAGGCTATGCAGACACGCCTCCTTTTGCCTTTATCATAATGAGCCATCATAACTCACACAAATTATGAAACGAGATTGCATAGCATAGCTGTCACGTTTCACCCGTAACACGTACCTCTAAAGTGTTCGCACAATGTGGCTGCAATGCCGCTTAAAAATTATGAATTTTGTCGTTTTCACGTTTGACCTAAACTATAAAGCCTCCTGTTATGAAATATATAAATTCAATTATAAATACATATCATACCTTTCACTAACTTGCAAAAAAGGATTCTTTTGAATACATTTAATATTCATTGTGGCACAGAGTATCGAGGCAAAAAATGTTTTGCGTATCGCATTCAACTGAGCTGAAATTAAATAACACAAATGAAAGAGTAAAAGGTGTTTATAACCATAGATAAGTTACATAACACCAACAGAAAATTTTCATATTCTCAATTCAAATTCAAAACAAAATGTTTGTATCTTTTGTATTCAGCATATGATGTCCCACTGCTGGGCAAAGGTCTCCACCAAACTTCGCCAACCATCCGATCTTTTGCCTTCTCCCACCAGCTTTTCTCGAAGGTATCGAGATCGTCCCGCCAACGTTTGTATTATAAATTAAATATTACTTTTCTTTAAGACCAAGCTGATTTTGCAAGTAAGAAAGCAAAGGCTGCAGAATGATAAGGCTCAGTAAGTAGAGTAAGCCATCTTATTACAATAGCATCAATATTTTAGGAACTTACCAAGTGTGAATCGTATATTTGTATCTGAACCGTTTTCGAAGAAAAATCGATCACCTTTACGTGATCGATATAACTGTTGCAGTATCAAACAGAGACTCAGTGGACCGACTAATGTTCCTTTCACATTCAGTTCTAACGCACTTCCTACCGACAGATCAATGTCATTCACGTGGGCATATGTGCACTTCAACTGGTTTATAGCCTGAAACAATAATTTATGTCACCACAACGTGAGAAGGAGAATCCAGGTACCCCCCCTGTTTAATTACTTTTTAGGTTGATTATGTATAACATTTATTACACTATTAATTACATAATACAATAATAAACAACTTCTCTTATCCTGTACAGTAATATTCTTATAAGTCCTTTCCAGTCTGGATTTCATCCTGGGTTTAGCCGCACTTGCGGCACTCCTTTAGCACTTATTAATGTAACTGATGATCAAATTAATTTCTGAAACATTACTTTTACATACTTTGATGTCCTGCTTAGTGTTTTAAGATCTTTTATTTACCTATCCTCTTCTACCGCAGCTTAGTTCGATTCACACCTTCATAGACGTTTGAATTAATGTCTCATTTTTCAACTGCTGTGATCTCGAATTATATTAGTAAAGAAAGTAATATTTATTTTTTGAATGAGGACTTAAACTTGATCATTAATAGTAAGAAAGGTCACGTTTCGATATGACTACACTCTCTACTATTGAATTAGGTGACAAATTGCTTCGAGGCCAAGAATTTCGGTGTAATCTTTGACACGAATCTTTTGTCAAATGTTAATATTAAGACTTCAGCCGAAAGTTACATTGCATTACTCAATGCAATCTCTTAAATGTTTCTTAACTCCACTTCCAAATAAGATTTTTCTTAAGCAGGCCCATAGTTATTCATAATAATTTATTACTCAGATGTTTGTTGCCTGGATTAGAAATTGTCAGTAATAAGGTATTTTTATGTACACCCATATTGTCTGCTGGAAGAGATTCATCTATGGAAAAAGCTGTACCTTTCTTCTTTAACTTAGTTGGTCAAGATATGCCCTTCTTGGCCTTCCTCATCCTCTCCTTGCTTTCACTTGTCATTCCACTATCATTTTTATGAAATCGTCGTGCGCACTAGGCGGCCGAACATCTTTCGTCTTCTCACTTCCAGCGACTTTAGCAGAGCTCTTTTCTCTCCTACAAGTTTTAAAATCTCATCTTTCCTTTTCTTTTCCTTCCAGCTAACTCTCTCCATCCGCCTCCTGCACCACATTACAAAAGCTTCTTGTCTTTTGGCGTCTCTCTATAATGTATCTCAACTATAGTATATAAGTTTGTATTCTACTTCTATAAATTGTTAAATAAATAAATTATGTTGTACCATTTTGTTTCGTGGCTACAACCTAAAATATTGTAACGTAGGTATAGGAACTATTTGGCAGAAGCCAAATAACAACTCTGAAAGAGTATAGTTTTTAATAAAAATATAAATATTAAAATTCTTGTAAAAAGAGAATTTCGAATTTCTGCCTTTGACAGACGTAAGATTTTTTCAGTGTGATTTAGGTTTGGGTTTCGCACTGGAAAGGTGCGAACAACAGTCTGTAATTACGGTCACTAATCATAATTGTATTGTAATTTATTGCAATAAACGTGTTTCTCACTTACGTGTTTCCCTCATAGTATCAAAGTAATATCGAAAAGTATTGTGTAAGCCAGATCGGCCTAGATAAGGGAAGTAATCAAGACAGTAAACCCTGCTCCCTCTACCGAGCTACGCCAACCCAAGACATCTGCAGCTGAGGGCTTACAATATTATTTGTTTAGTTGTTATTAAATTGTTACGGTGAAATAACTCGAGCAAATAGCTCAAGTATTACCATCACATGTGAAAGGAATCTCTAACACAATTTTCCATATTATTCTCAAGCGGAATTTTTATTCATGTTCATAACTTTGCCGCCTTCCAGACAATAAACATAATTCACTTTTACCTTGGTATGTGGTCTTACTTTTTTTATTACGCTATTCTAGTTTTCTTGATCTTAAAACTATTTATTTGGGCCTACATTTAAATAATTAAATTATAATATTGATATTATCTAAAACAATTACTTCGAAAATATAGACACCAATTCGTTAATGTTCCCTTAAATATTTTATGATAACATCTTAGACAAAATGACGTTCGTTCCTCTAAACTTAAAAGTGCTGCAGGAGTGTATTTTCACATCTTGATAGAAATTCATGTCATCAATTTTTTTTTTAATTTCTTGTATTTCACTAGCTCTCCTTTTGTGCCGCACAAATATATTCTTATCTATACTATATAATAAATCTGTAGAAGGGTCAATTCTGTACATTGAAAATATTGAAAAAATAAATAGCAGGGGGTGTTACTGGATCGATACCAAACCCAAATACTGATGTTGCTAGGTGAAAATAACAATTTTGGGTCAAAAAACATGTTGGAAGATAGTTATATTTTTTACCTGTCATATAATTTTTAAACCTGAATATCTATCTCAAAATCCTAACTTCCAAGAAAAATGAAGACAAAAATCTTCAAATGATTAAAAAATCAAAAATTTGGTATATTTTTCGTCTATAGAAAAACTTTCACTGGCTCAAAAATAATGTCAAAAAAAAATTGTTTGAAGGTTCGCTAGGATTCTTTTGGCAGCGACTCTCATAAGATATTGTTTAACGATAGTACGATTCTTACTACTACTTCTTATAAAGTTGTTAACAAGTACGTAAGAGTAATTGTCTTGTGTTATAGTCGTATTATATTTGCGTATACTTACATCAGGATACATTATACCACACAAATCATAGAATGATTTTGGAACTGGTAGTTGACAAGCAGCACGGGCCTCCGTGTAGCTCGCAAGACCATGATCACGACCGCGTTGAATATCTATGGCGCGTAGATCTGAACCATGTTTCTTGCCGAACCTATGGAGGAATTAAATCTTGATTGTCTATCCACTTACAAATTTTTATATTATTTTTGATGTGTCTAAGGCGAGTCACTTCGAAATGTCAGCGACTGGCTTTCGCCGTAACAGCAGATAGGGTAACATAGGGTAGTTTTTGCCAGAATTGATATTTAATTTAAAATTTGGGGGCATTTAGTTCAAGTTTAGCAAAATATTGTGTCCTAATATATAAATATCGTGCTTTAAATTTAGTCAAAATTATGACTATTCATATTTTTCATCACGTTAGCAGTGCATATTTAAAATTAGGTTTTACTTATAGACTTTAATCTTCGAATATTCATTTAATGTATAATTTAGTATGACCTTTATGTTTCTCAGACGATACTAAGTATCATAGTAAAGATAAAGTTTGAAAATATAAGACACATGTGTCTAACAATTTTGAACTTAATTGCCTCTGCCATCTCGGTGTGAGTCAAGCTTAGTGCGTAGTATTTAGAGTATGTAGCTAAAATCATCAATTATATAAACTGAACACCTTCGTACCTTAGCCAATTTGATGTTATCTCGTTATCAAAGAATCGGTCAGCACGACAAGATGGCTGCTTTGTAAATCCCAACACAAGTTCTTCGTCATAGTCTATAATGTTTTTCGGTCTAAATAAATTATCGCTTAATAATAAACTTTTCAAGGTAGTGTTCTGCTTTTTTGATGTAGAATTTCCACATGATCGTTTGCAATCATCTTCAAGGCTTTAAAAAAAATTATTGCTGTCAAAAAATTGCATAGAAAATATAATTAAAAAAAAATCGCCCCCCCCCCATTTTTACTGGATGAGGCGACCAGTGCTCGGTACCAAAAGAGTTCAGAAAGGCGATAATGATGAAAATTAAACTGGTATTTTGCTGACTTTATGAAAAGAGGCCGGCCATCTCTGCTATACAAATGGATGAGCTATCTTCTTATATTAAGACCTCAACGACCTGTTATAATGCCATGTTTATGGGTAGCCATAGAGAACAGAGAGAGATAAGTATGACAGGACGAGCATGGATGAATTATGAAACCTATTAGCTCATCACCATCGCCACAGGGATCCGTGGACAATATCGTATTTTTTTTTCGGAAGGACCTCTTACAGATGGTAGCATGATTAAACACTACCGCATCTGTTCATCGGACTAACGAAGACTTTTCTGTCTTCTGGATTAGGGAGACGATAAGGGGACAGTCCCCCCCAGCTGGGAAGAAGA
>LUGF01001541.1:112346-122390 GCA_001625245.1 Calycopis cecrops
AGGGAGACGATAAGGGGACAGTCCCCCCCCCAGTTGGGAAGAAGATGTACCGGATAAGTTTGGATATAACCCCCCCCTCCCCATCTTTACCGAATGGGGTGGCTCGTGCATGGTGGCAAAAATACAATATCGTTTAAAAAAGGCATTTCTTTTTATGGTATTTTTTATGGTATAGGGGGACAAACGAGTAGTCGGAGCCATTTCATGACTACCGACGCCCATATACATCCGCATAGAGGCCATACAGATGCGCTGCCCAGTTCTCTCCTCCCACCTCCACGAGCCACCGTCATCATTCAATATACTACTTCTATTATGACATATGAATATGCAACACTAGTCCGGTGACATGTAAAATTAATATCAACCCCACTACCTTATCTCAAGTGTCCCTATGTGTAAACCAAAGTTGATAGATTTATTTTCAGCTAATTATACGACTACATGCCAATTTTAATAAATAACTTAAGACATACATAAATAAAAGATACTTTCCATAACGAAACTCCCTATGTGTTATCGTAGATGTTTTGTTTTTGTTTGTAAGAAACAGACTTATGTTCACGTTTAAACTATTTGTTATGATTCTAATTAATGTTAATTTTATAATCTATTTTTAAAAGAACAAGAAGAAAAAAGAAGTTCCAATAGAACAACATCACATACCTTAATAATTAATTAGCATCCTATGAATAAAAATTAAACGTACTTACAAATTGTACACAACGTGCACATAAATCAATAATCATACCTAAAAATTTTAAAAATCAATACATACTCTAAAGTTCCACAAATAAGCGTATGAAAGTATCTAAAAGCAGCTGTGGCATGCTCGTTTAAGATGGCGGGATTCACAGTCTTATCGTAGTCATTTACATAATCCTCTGTTTCGTAGATCAATTCGTGTTTGAGCAGGTTCTCCTTTCCTGAAATTAAATAAACAAGATAAACTTTAAACAAATTAAATATTAACTAGCGATCCCGCGAAGATCGATATTCGATCTAAGTGATTTTTTTTGTAATAAATAAAAACTAAGTATCGAACGACAGGTCACCGTAACAAATATAAACAATTTATGTAGAATTTTCAACACTTGCAAAAGACACATAGAAACTTTATCAATAATTACGTGTGTCATTTGTATCGACGCGACGTGCCAAATGCATGGTAATGTGTGTAAAGTTTTGTTTATTAAATTAAAGTACTTTATAAACATTATCATTAAAAAATATTAGCGTTCTGCACTTCTCTTACACGTAAACTATAAGAGTGCCAAATTTACTCCGTCTGCGCAATTTTCGTAAAAATGTTCCTAAAGTTTTTGCTTCACATATTTATAGATAGATTCGATAAAACCTCGTATCACGAGATATATACGAGTTAACTCCAGAACTATAGAATTCGCACAGATATTTCGAACGCCTTTTCGAACTTAAAATATATTAATTTAATTTTTATTAATTTTTTTTTTGTTTTTTTTTTTTCGGAGGGACCTCTTACAAGTCGATAGGATAGTGAAACACTACCATTTGACTGTTCATCGGACCATTGAAGACTTTTCTGTCTTCTGGTTTGGATATTGCGATAGGGGGACAGACCCCCCTCTTTTCCCGCAGATGGGAAGAAGATACACCGGATAGTTTGGGGAACGTAACCTATTTACGCTATTTTAAGGACCAATGGAGGGGACGGCCCCTCCCTCCCTACCATTACCGGACGGGGTGGCTCGCGCGCGTTGCCGAAATTGGTCGGACCGGCTTTATAACAAATGAACTCATAGCATGTTGGGCTGTCAGGAGGAGGCCGGCCTCCTCCTACGGATTTGAACCCGGGTTCGGTTCCGCAAGCGGTGTGTGAGTTTAACTCTCTTTATCCGACTTGTAAGTTCCTATTTATGGTTAGCCATAGAGAGTAGGGTAAGATAAGTATGACAATATGATGAGCATGGATAAATTATAACACCTATCACCTTGTCATCGGAATCCATGAATATCGTTTATGATAGGCTACATCTGTCAACTCTGATGTGACACTACTATCCTACTTTATTTATTTATTTATTTAATGAAAAACAGTTACAAAACAACACACAGCTACGGTGTATCAAAAACCCACTAGGGTTTATCCGTACACCGATGTACATCTTGGCGATGTATTATAGTATATATTATATGATTGCGCTTACAATCATAATATGCAAATAAAATTGCACCCTTTATTATGATATTATGTGAATACGACTATATTATAACGTAATCATTGTTCTTCACTAAACACTGATTTCATTTGCTGTTGATGAGGGAACTAAGTAGGTACTTAGGCAATTCAATAATAAATTAAATACGCACCTAACAAAATTTCAAAATACTCATAGTAAAATATATTTTGCATAACAGCTATAACAATACGTCGAGTTTCTTGGAAAATCATCTCGTCATTCCAAGTTGGGTTCAATTCGGCCAATATTTTTGCAATGTAGTTGTGGTAACGAACTAGGATTACTTGTATTAAACATAGCTCTAGATTTTGATTTATTCTATCATCGCCTGCAAAAAATAATTATACTAAGCAACACTTTTCTCGTGTAGCCTGTTTTATAGTATAGGCCACCTCAGGGTCAAACGTTAAGTTGACGCCAGTTTCAAGACTTTCGACTGCCATAGAAATTCGCATAGAAGTATTACAGATACGTTGCCCTCCTACTTCCTTCCCTGTCATGGACCTCCATGACATACCTAATAGCAATGAAATTTAAGCGGACTTAAAGCTTTGCAATAAAACAAAACAAAGCTTGTAACATCTAAATCGTAGCAATTGAACAATTTTATATCACAAAAGCATTCATTTCTTTTTTATAGCACTTCATGTGCTATAAAAAAGAAATTATTTTTTTTGTCCATTTCAGTAGGTATTGTACCCTTACTGAAATTACTAAGTCTTGCTATTATTATAAAACAAAAGATTATAATCTGAAGTACGATCTACTTCAAAAGTAGCTCGTACTTATAATCTTTAGCTTTATACTAATAAAAAAGGAATTAATGCTCTTGTTATTTAAAGCCCGCGTTATAAAAATACAAGTAAATTCGTATGGGAAAGTAACTCGTTACCCAAATTACGGAGTTAATTGTTCTTTTTTTCGTAAACTGTTTTTTTCTCTCTAGAAATTTGATTGATAAAGTAATGAAATTAATATTATTATTGGTTTTAGCTGAACTCCAGTTTCTACATACAGTATCAAGTTATTGAACCTACGCACCTCCTAGAAAACAAGTTTCGTTATTCGATTTAGCACCGGCGCATGCTGATGCAACATCTGGATTTTGAGGTGGCCATTCTTTTGAATTCTGCGTAGTAGTTTTTAGGCAACCTTTTTCAAAGGTACGCAATTGATTGCTTAATTCATCCGAACTTCCATAAACTAGAGAACAGTCGATAAACGTTGTTACTGCTGTCAACTGAAACAGATGATCGGTGTTTAGTTTTTTTTTTTATGGTATCGAGGGGCAAACGAGTAGTCGGAGCCATTTTCATGACTACCGATGCCCATAGGCGTCCGCAAATAGGCTATACAGATGTGCTGGTCTCCTTTCACCTGGCCGGAGGTGAATGGTAGTTTTATTGGCCATATCAGTAACTGGGCCATATGGCCAATGGTTTTGATATTGGTTTTGTTTTGATTTGACTAAGTAGTCATTACAATTGAAGAGACGGCGAAACTCTTCTGTAAGTATATAGTATGGGTCATTAGTCCAGTAGCAATTCTACAAATCTATCGCTTCATATCAAGTTGCACATATGATATTTTTCTATGAGGAACATTATACACTCACACATACCCACATAATATATCGTATCCCTTTATTACTACTTAGTAAGAAAGAGAGCGATATATAGGTAATTCGCCAAGCAAACGATGCAATCGCATCCTTTCTATCTTTTTAGAGAGAAAGAATGAGATGTATAAATAATTCGCCTCACAACGATATCCTCCCGCCTATCAAGACTCTGTACTCTTGTAAGAGGTAGTGCACTCTGCATGCTTGCATGCAGCCAAATTGGGCCGGCACAACCGGGGAGGTACCTCTCGCTTACACGAGACCGGTGTAAAGTAACAGTTGTGCTATCGCGTTTCGTACGGTGTGTAAGTAGCCGTTGGCCCGTGGAGGCGGGAGGGAAAAGGAGGGCAGCGCATCTGTATAGCATCTACCGATGTCATTGTCGTCGATAGTCATGTATATGGCTTCGTCTGCTCGTTTGCCCCCCTATACCAAAAATATGGAGCAACAAAAAAAAAGTTATTGTAATTGTTAGGTGGACGATTGTTTAACTTCAGAGTTTAGCTATAAATCCCGTTTTTAAAGCAAGCAATTCTTTCAGAGAGGTGAGTCGGTATTTGCTGTTGAACCGAGCGACCTACCGGGATCATTATTACTACCTACTACTAGGAGTTGATATTTTTGAAGATCGTGGTGATTATTCATTGTAAAGTGGCTGTCTATATGACTTATGGTACCTTACAGCCAGAATTTGGACATCTGAGGTAATATAATGTGAAAATCCTGGCTCCAGGGTGTAATAAAGAAATGAATACCTAAGTAGAAAACATACGATGTAAAAACCTGACACTGACACAAAAAACTGGTAAAAATACTTCAAAACTAAAGCTATCAACTGAAACTAATTTATAAAAACTTTACCTACTTATTTCGTATTAATATTAGCTGCATTTTATTAGAAGTAATGACTTTATCGTAAACCGAGTTCAGAAAAGGAGATGGTTCTACGTTTGTCTGTAGATATATGCATATATGCTATACTAGCTGCGCTCCGCGGTTTCAGCCGCATAAGTTATGAAAAATAAATGTTGGCCGATTCTCAGATCTACCCGATAACACAGATTAAAAATGATAATTGACTTAACGGAAAAAAAAGCGTTCACTTTATTGGGCATCTATTAAGGAAATGCTTAGATTACCACAAAGAAAGTAATGAACTCAAGGCTTACACAAGAGGAGAAAAAAAAATAGGTACAGCAAAACTTTTCACAGGGCAATACCCGTTATAGATATCTATATATATATAAAACTGAAACGTGACATAGCCATCTATCAACGCACAGCCTTAACCACTGGACGGATCGGGCTAAAATTTGGCATGCGGGTAGATGTTATGACGTAGGCATCCGCTAAGTAAGGATTTTTAGAAAGTAAACCCCTAAGAGGCTGAAGTAGGGTGTTGAAGTTTATATGGATTTCTTAAAAACTAATCGCGGTTGAAACCGCGGGGAACAGCTAGTTATCGTATAAATGACACCAAAACTTTATTAATCATACCACTACTGTCTAGTGGTGCGGATAGTAAAGTTTTGGCGGAGTTTTATGGAGTTTGTCAGATGTTTTATAGTTTCATGGAGTTTGTCAGATCTACTGAGGAACGAGCATTTTTTTAATCTTTTAAATGAGATACAGGTAATGACTTTCGCAGTGCCTTGAAAATGTTTTCCTCTAGATATTATCATAAAAAAATATATTACAATACTAATTTATTACAACACGAAATATAATAATCGTGCATTTCGTCGAAGTCGAAATCATCGCAAAATATTTTAGATGATAAATTTTTTTTTTTATTATGTAAATATATTTCCATTACTTATGATTCATTCTAATAATAAATCAAAGAATTACATACAAGTGCCACGACTACGTTAACTGTTTGTACATAAACCAAAGTTAAAACCCTAGCGCTACCGGCGATCGTCGCGTAGGTATCAAAAGAGACATATATTATAAAGATTGCCTTCTGTACCTTTTGATTTTATGCCCTAGTGTAGGTATGAGGTTGGTGACACCTCGTCTAGTAAAAAAAATAATTTAGGTACTAATTATCATACCAATTTATGTTACCTATACCAGTGATTTAATGAAACATTAGGAAAATAATGTTAAAAAAGGAGATAAAAAATCATCCACAAAAATTGCGTTTTTCACGTACACTAATCTACTACTGAGTCTTAGTTGTAAAAGCGTGTTTTTTAGTTTCTAAATTAATTTGTTTTTTACCTGTTCGCGTGGCTTATTTGCAGCAGCACATCCAATATCACTTGAACTTATAGTTCGTGGAAAATCTAAACATGAACCCTTTTTATGTATTGGATCGTGATTAGGTATTATAATTGGGGAGCATATGGTACAATTCGTAGCATCACAGGTGAGTTTTCCATCAGAATGACAGCAGCTGTATAAAAATAAATAATATTGTCAGTTATTTAGTAAGAGGTAGTGCCACACTGCATGCTTGCATGCAGTCGAATTGGGCTGGCATGACCAGAGAGGTACCCCTCGATTACACGAGACCGGCGTAAAGTGACAGCTGAGCTGTCGCGTTTCGTGCGGTGTGTAAATAGCCGTTGGCCCATGGAGGTGGGAGGAGAAAGGAGGGCAGCACATCTATATAGCCCCTATGCGGATGTTTGTGGGCGTCTGTAGTCATGAAAATTTATATTGTTAATAAGGAAATAGCTGAGTTTTACAAATGATGGACATAATTGTAATGATAATTATATGTACATAATCAAAAAGTTCTTATCTTTGTGTTCAATAAGTTTTCCGACATGTCGTGTACAAGTATCTGGCCAATTTGCATTCCAAGTAGAGTTAAATTCGCTTCCACTGCATCTTTTTTAGGTGGGTAACATTGAAATATATTAAGACTCGTCCTTCTGACATTTGGTAATTCATTACCTGATATCGATTTTACAGAGCAACACGTATCTGGAAAAGGAAAGTTGCTTAACACAGTTATAATGTTTCAAGAGTATGACGTGTAACTTTACTACAACCTATTGCCCCCAATTCGTTTACAGTCCTTATATTGTCACCCAAAACAAATAAAGAAAACAGTGGATTTAGCGCGATTAATATGCACTCTAAAATAATAAGTTTATAATATTTTTCAAGTAAAACTTCTTTGGAATTAAAAGTCCGTATCAGGAGCGTGCTACGTTGCTACGTAGGAACGGAAATAATTGCCAGAGTGAGCTACTAAATATAGGTAATAATTACTTCATGGCTTTAGATCCTTTGTTGTTTAATTTTCTAACTATCAACTTAATTGTAAAATTTGGCCATCAAATGACTTGTATATTACAAACTTATTTATTTATCCTTTATTTAAATGTATTTGGGTAAGAATAAATTACCGCATGCAGATGTTTTGATGTTGATCCACTTGTTGTGCAAAGTTCTTAATAATAATAATAATAATAATACATAATATAAGAATTTCTCACCACAATAGGTATACATTTTGTTACGATAATTATTAAGGAACATAATAACATTTATGATGATATAGAGACTGGTGTTATAAAGTGATTACAATATTTTGTCATAATATGTATATCACTTACCATCGTCATATTTGCTTGCTATCACCCTTCCGTAGGTAGTGCTAGGAGTTCCCCATCCCGGGTTCTCTAAATTGTTACACGAGCCATTTATAGATCGGTAGCGAGTTTTCGAACATGTTGTCGGGAACGTGTTACATACACTTATTGGTGTCACTAGTTTCAAAATCGGAAACTGTGATGGCAAGCTGGAGTAATAAAATAAATAACTACGCAAAAGTTACAAAACCGGCCAAGTGCGAGTCGGACTCGCGCACGAAGGGTTCCGTACCATTATCTACTTACACTACTACTACACTGTATAAGACGAAAAAAATCACGTTTGTTGTATGGGAGCCCCCTTAAATATTTGTTTTATTTTAATTTAATTAATGCTTTTTAAAGACAATTTATAAATTAATATTCTGTGAATATTTCAAGTGTCTACTTGTTGCCGTTGTCAACATCGAGCAAAAACGAGCAAAAAAATCACGTTTATTGTATGGGGGCTCCCTTAAATATTCATATTATTTAATTTTTTAGTATTTGTTGTTATAGCGGCAACAGAAATACACCATATGTGAAATTTCAACAGTCTAACTATCATAGTTCATGAGATACAGCCTGGTGACAGACGGACGGACGGACGGACGGACATCGGAGCCTTAGTAATAGGGTCCCGTTTTTACCCTTTGGGTACGGAACCCTAAAAAGACCATAATTTTTAACTAACTCTATTTTTAAATAAAACACCCTGCAATAGTTATTTTTTTTTTAGTTTTCATTCAACTAAGTCATTCCCTTGCCCGAACACAAATCAGTCGTAAATTATTTTTCCCTTTGTTTTCGCTGTACAATCCGATTTCTTTTGCTATTTTCATAGGCTTAGAAGATAGAAATCTACATACATACATACATACACTTGGAATATAATTATATACCTTCCAAATGAATCAAGTCCAATGTCCAATTTAGCTCACAAAAATGTTAAAGTACTAGGGAACATTAAGCTTATGTCATTGTTTGGATAACTACTAACTAAATGTCTGTTAATTTGTATACTAGCTGGGCCCCGCGGTTTCTCCCGTATAAGTTTCGATTCCGTGGAAATATCGATATAATAATATGTAGCCTATATGTTGACCCAGCCTGTTTTTTATATTTCATAATTTGAAGTAAATTCATGCAGTACTTTTTGACTTTAGCCAGGACATACCTACAGACAAACAGAGAAAAATTCTAAAAACTATATTTTTGACCTCTATATCGATTGGAGATCACGCCCCAAGGATTGTTTAAAAAAATATATTAAATGTACAGTTTTGACTTTCTTACTATTTTATTATAATATATTTACGGTACGATACTTACTTGGCTTCTGAGTATTCATTATTATATAGATTTCCGAGGAACGATAAAATATTGCAAAGGCTTGAAAAAATAAATGTTCCCGTAACTGCATTAAAATTTAACAATATAAGAATCGGTAATATGAAATATTTCACACGAACCATTGTAAAGTGAGCCTGAAATAAATTAAATTATTTATTAAAAGTATGTAACTGTTTCGTTTATTCAATTCAAGTATGAAAAATGTTACTTTATTATTTTACCTCTGAATAAGAGACGAGCCACAGCCGACAGACACAAACTGAATGTAGTACACAGTATCCTGTGAACTGAGCGGCTATAAAAATGTCTTAATAATCCTTTGGGCGATAACACTTGTCTCTCAGAAACATATGAATAAATTACGGATATACTTGCATGCCAACTGAGCATTCAACTACAGTAAATGTTTTAAAACATGGTATAAGAATAATAATGTCGCTCTGAGTTTCGGCTTCGGTGGCCCATCTCTATAGGGTCGAGCTATCTGTATAGGATATATTATGGCGCATAAGTCTTTGCGCAGATACAAGTGCACTCTATTTCCTCCTTTTCCTATTCCTACGGAACGGCAAACTAACATGACCGGAGAGAAATCACCAGAGCGAAGTGCGTAAAGCACTTCTTTTCCTGGACATAAACAAGTCCAGTGGGCCCGAAGGCATTGGAGCCATCGTTCTGCGGAAATATGCTCCGGAGTTGGCACCAGTATCTACGCGTCTTTTTCTTTAATCTAATTCTGTTGGCATGATCCCAAGCTTTTGAAAGATGGCTTTAGTGCACCCAATCCTAACAAAAGGCGATGGCTCCGATCCATCCAACTACCTTTTATGATAAATCCAAATCCAAATCCTTGATGTCCAAAGTTATGGATCCATAATAATCAGCTATCAGCTTTTGCGATACTTAGAAGATCACTATATAATTACTGACCACCAGTACAGTCCGCGTGGACGATAAACCGATGATCTTCTAACTTACTTGACGCGAGAGACGCTAGATGGCTCTTGTCTAGTAAACACCTATTTTAACTAGCTCCGTACAAATTAAACAACAAAATTGATTTAGTGATAAAATTACGAGTGAAAAGTGTAAAAAACTATAGCTAACAAGTGAAGACGTCTGTACGAGTGTTATTCATTCGAACTACAATTCCTTTTTATTTTTCTAAAATGAAAAAATCTAATATAAAGATTGAAAGCATTAAAAATATTCAACATAATAATACTAATTTTAAAAAAGGTACCATACCATTTCTATTTGC
>LUGF01001541.1:134257-161551 GCA_001625245.1 Calycopis cecrops
CGTTTGTTCCCCTATAATTAAAAAAAATATGTGACAAGCAGGATTGACAGCAAAATATTTTTTTTTTCATAGTCTAAGGAGGCAAACGATCAGTACCTAGTCATTAAAGGCATAAATAATTTACAGAAGATTAGCACTTCCTTCTCAATAAGAGCGAGGCATCTGTCTTCCTTGTGGCCTATTTCGGCTTCAATGTAGAATGCAATCTCTTTTATGCATTTTAACAAACTGTTATTTATGCAATGATAGCTTATCGCCTACTAAATATTTAAATTTGTAAGTACCCCAATATTCAAGATAAGAATTGAGAATGCATGAATATTTTTTTTTTTGGGTCAGTTCTTTTTTTTTATTATAACACTTCAATGTTTTTTTAATTTGTTTGTCTGTTTGTCCAGGCTAATGTCTGGACGGATTCGAATTAAACTTTTTGTGGTGTATAGATACTAAGCCTGGTCAACACCAAAATCACTTTTTACTGCAGAGAAATTGCTCATTTCTACGGGAAACTGTAATTAAGGCACACAGCAAGCAAGCAATAACAACTTACTGTAATTATAATATTACTACGCTACGCGAATGAAGTCGCAGGCACCAGCTAGTTATAAATACGAATGTTTGTATGTGTGTTTGTTACTTCTTTACAAAAAAATAACTTGACGAATTCACGTGAAATTAAAGAGTTATAACGATTACAATCTTATTAATCATATAATCAATATTGTATTGAATAACATCATTTTACTTTTTATCCTTCTTGGGACGCATACTCCGCGAGTGACACCGCGAGGCACAGCTAGTATTTTCGCAATTTCATGGTGTATCTAAAAGCAACATTACAACATTCTAGAAGAATGCGATAGTAAAAATTACTAGTATATAAATAGATAATTTCAAACTCCTACGACATTTACTATTTAACAATTCTTAACACAATAGTGATAAATTAGAATAAAATGTTACAGAACTAAATAGTGAGTATCTTACTTATATTATAAATGTGAAAGTTTGTATGTTTGTTTGTTACTACTAAAACTGCTAAACCGATTTTCATAAAATTTGGCACAAACAATATAGAGAGTAACTTGGATGAACACAGGATAGTTTTTATCCCGAAAAAATGTTCCTATGGAATGCCATGGGATGATTCTCTATTTTCCACGGAATCGAAACTTACGCGGGTGAAACCGCGAGGCGCAGCTAGTTAGGTTTAAATATCAATTACTCTTGTAATATTGTATTTTTGTTAATAAAATATATTTGGTAATCATATTTGAAAGTTTGTGGTTATAAATGATTTATCTTTTTTAAGTGGGCAAATGGGCAATCGTGGAGTTGAAGCCTTTTGTTGGCAAACACAACCAGAGATAACCGCATAACCGTTATGTAGATTTGTTTCCCGCCTCCCCCTACGGGTCAAAATTCCTAATCCAACGGGCCACCGGAATCTCACAGGCCGCAGTCAACGCGATAGCTTAGCATCGCCAACTTACCGTTACTGCCTATTGTAGAGGGTGGATTTAATAAGAGGTAGTCCCACTCTGCATGCATGCATATAGCCAAATTTGACTGGCACGACCGGGGAGGTACCTCCCGCCTACACGAGACCGGCGTAAAGTGACAGCTTGCTGTCGCGTTTNNNNAATGGCTCCGACTGCTCGTTTGCCCGTTGTACAAAAAAAAATAAAATTATGATGGCTTCACAAATTAATCTTGTTGAAATTGATATGTGTGAGTAGTATAGTAGAAGAGAAATTGAATATCCCTATAAGGATGGTAATAAAAGCTTTTCTCCGCGCAGTTTGGCCATGGTGGCTCAATAACAATTTTTTTTTCAGATTCATTTTAAAATGGCTCGTGTAAATTATTTGATTCTAACGTTAATCGTAACGCTGGGCAGCAATGTTATTGTCTGTAATGGATTCGACATTTTATCATTTATATCTAATATCATATCAAATTTTAAGAGTAATAAATCTGACGCAGTAAATACCGAAGCACAAGAAGGAAACACAAGGTGAGTAATAATAACAATAGATAGTTGTTATAGTGATTAGTGCCCTAATAAGATGTGAGCTGTACATTTACGCAACAATCTTGAAGAATCTGTCACTGAGAAAATAATTTATATATATAATAAAATAATAAATTTAGTCTCTAATCTGTTACTCGAACCCGGGTTCTGGTCCGTGAGCGGTGTGTGTGTGTCATTCTGTCAGTCGTTTTTCATTAACTGTGAATATAAAAATGTGAGATGTCTTTGCCCAGACCGACTCGAGGCGGTGTAGGTTTTATATTAGTGCTAGCAAGAAAAACGCATTTACGCACTATCCAGCGGACCAGAACCGGCCTCGCGAGAAGGTCACGGAGTGTTTGCAATTCCTACATGGCCACATGTGGCCTCGCTCTTCAATCGGCGTTAAATCTTATTTTTAACATAAATGGTGCTTATTATTATATTTTAATGCATGTATGTTTTGTGCAAGAAAAATATTAATGGAGTGTTTTATTTATATTTAACTTTCTAGGAATATTTGCGTAAACTTAAGAGCATTAATTACACTAGATAATTAATTATTTATGGCCTGATACGATAAATATCCAACATAGACTTAATAAATTATTAATATATCCAAATACAAAAATTTACACGATTTTGGACAAATTAAATAAAAGGCTTATTGCTAATACAAAATGGCAGGCGCTTTAACAAAGGCCCTAAAAGAAGATTTTATATTTGGTTAAAAATATGCCCAATTATTATTATTTTTTATTCAAATATGACTGTTTTGCTCTCGGTACCACTCGGGTACGGTACCGGTCTTCCCCTGGATAGGCAATCTGCGATTCCATTGGGGTTCCCTGGTAAATGGTATGCTGTCATACCTATATTGTAGCGACAACTTAGCTCCATTAACTTGGTCGTTAGACCCGTAAGCATAGTGATTGAGTGCCTCCTTGATTCCGAATGTAGGCCACTAGGGTCCTGTTCTCTGACTGGACTAAAATGTGGGCATTTTTTAACTGCATCCCATTCACCGGATGACTGCGAAAACTGCATACAACTCTTTCAAATAGGAATGCCAAGTTCTTTGAATTCTGGTCCACCGCCCTGATAGATGGAGGTTTTTCAGGTTTACGCCCCAGTCCGTATCCGCTGCGTCTGTGGTTACGAAATGTGTAATTTTCTTCTTTTGAAGTGGAGCTGGATTGCCTTCTACTGCATCCAGCCACCACTGCAAGTCCTCTGTCACCTTGGGGCCTGAACGGCAGCTGTGTTTTGCGACAGTGTAGGCGACCTTGTAGGACTGAATGGTTGGCAAAGTTGGTTTTGCATGCCCAGTAAACTCTGCAGCTCTTTGAAAGAGCAGCTTTTCCGATGGTTCGAAGGTTTTTCACTATATGAAGCTTTCGAATAGGCAGTGCTATAGTTTGGTTCCCTGTGTCCCACAGTAGACCCAAGTAATCAGACCCTGTGTGTGGGTTTGGTTACCGACTTTAGGTAGTTTACATGCCAACCTAGAGTTTCCATAGTGGCTAGAGTATCTGCGACTTAAGCCATAAGCTTGGATCTGTCCTGACATGCCAAGATAGTCGTCTAGGTAGACCAAGAGGCGTATGCCTCGTGCCCGCAGTACTTCGGCTACCCAGTTCGTAACTGAGGCGAATGTTCGGGGAGCTGAAGATAAGCCGAAAGGTAGGGCAGTCAATTGAAGGATTTCTCCATTGCAGAAAATCCTCAAAAGCCTCCGGTGTGTCTCCGCGACACTGAGGTGAAAATAAGCCTGGTGATGATCCAGTTTTATCAACCAGTCCTTTGGTTGAAGAAAATTTATTACCTCTATCTGTGATATTAAATAAAAATGCTTGGTTGTGATAAAAAAATTGAGAGCCCTGAGGTCGAAAATTGGGCGCACTTTTTCAAGGGTTTTTCTAGGATCCCCATGACTTTAAATTCTTCAAGCACCTGTGATATTCGGTGAGAATTTTTGGTAGTCACACAATTTAATAAGTTCTGTGTTGGGTATTTCAAAGGGGACTTTCTGCTGAATGGGATGTGGTAATTGGCTATTGAATTTAAAATGTAAGCATTTGCTTCCAAGTCTGTCAACATTTGTGTAAAATGTTTCAAATACTCCCCTTTGAATTCCCGTTGGTTGTCAATTTGGTTTAGGTTTGGTTTGGCTGAGACTTTTTGATGTTTAGTTTAAACTTCCTATCATACTTCCTGTTTTAATTTTATTGTAATGTTTATTTTGAAAATTTTGACCACGCTTATCTAATATCTTCCTCTCCTTCAAATAAGATGGGGTATTTAACCACACTTGAGGCCCTCCGAGGGACTATGTACTGTAAGCAATCCCTGTCTACTGAATAAGAATTCAGAGCTAGGTGGAACATTCCTAAATGTATTTCGCAGATTTTCATTGGGAATTTCTTTTAAAATCCTATCCCTCCTAATCTCTATGTACTTTGAATGTTTTCCACAAATAGTTTGCATGGTAGTATCACAATTTCTGTGGTAGTTAGACCCTGGACCAAAAGTAGAAGAAATCTTTTCGAATAATGTTTTAGGGTTCAACCCTTCTTGATTGGCACTGGCCCAATCAAGTATTGATCGTAAACCTAACTTTAATAGTTTTCTTTGTTCTAAGATTTTATTAGGTAGTCCAGCTAGTAATAATTATTTCGATGCAAGATAATATTTATTCTTATTATAGTGACAAAGCTCATCATTAATATCAAGTCCAGTAAAACCAGGGGTAGCTAAACATTCCTGCAAAATTTGTTTGTACCTAATGCCTTTCCATGCCTGAGAATAAAACTGCTGTAAACTATTCAACTCAGAAAATTTAGCACTACCACTTGGAGGAATATATTTTTTAGTATCAATATTAGAATTTAATAATCCCCACTCCAGTGAAAGAGACTCTGGTTGAGAAGGTAATGTAAGAAACTGGTTAGTTGGCTTCTCAATGCTTATCTCAACTGAATGTGTAGGTACTAGTGCTGGGTACAAAATTTTCATTGTTCTGAAAATCTGGATTAATCTGATAGACTTAGAAAATTAGCTAAATAAGACATCTGTGTCATTAAGGTATCGACTCGCGGATCGGTATGAACTTGTTTCGAATTGTGTCTACGATTCTAATTAGAAGTACGTACGAGGACGTTTATTGAATAAAGGAGATGCCGTGCCCCCATCAAACTCTTGACGTCAAAGATCGTTCTTCATCCAAAGCAACGATCTCGACTTGCTCATCGTTCTGCTTTTCTGCCTGTACCGACTCCATAAAAACAACACAGCTGCGTCTCCACACTAAAAAGCATTAAGCACGTACTCACGCACTGAATTTACTTTTATTTGAAATAGAAAGTAACTTTTTATTACTGAAATGAAAATTTTCAATCTCAACGTTATGAATCACAAAAATGCAATGACACTTGACAGCTACATTGGCGGCAAACTAGTAAGGCGCCCTCTGGTGTCAGAAATAAGGATGTAAGTAATGTTTATGGTAATTAGAAAGGAAATCTAGTATTCTCAATGGATCATAAAGACTGCTTTTCCATAATCATTGCTGTGTTTTCGAAAGCATATATTATTTGTTTATTAGTATTTAAAAAAATAAGATAAAATAATATTTTTAAAAGTAAATAGATAGCTAGGTGGTAGGTAGATAGGTAGGTGTATTAATAGGTATATTGTGTTTTAAAGTGGATAAATGTCGGTATATATTATAGTTTATTATGTAGATGGATATGTATACAAAACAAAAATATTTCTCAATGAAAATGTTACTAGTATTAAGGAAACATACAATGCTAATATTTTTGTAAATATTTGCATTTAGTAAATGATCTAAGCCAATACGTTTAACATGTCACACACTATTCGAATTTCACACTGCAGGCGCGCGTGCCGTTGCTGCAGTTATCAGACCCATGGTCATGTGTGCCGCATATTGACTGTAAAATGGACGATGTTCCTGAAATTGATAACCTTGTAGGAGGTTCTCAATTCTTCGTATGCAGGTGCTTCCCTGTCAGGATCTAATAATGGGATCCTGATGAATTTGAAGGAACTCCACAAATATTGTTTTTTTTATGGTATAAGGGGGCTAACGAGCAGTCGGAGACATTTTTTATGACTACCGACGCCCATAGACATCCGCATAGAGGCTTTACAGATGCGCTGCCCTCCTTTCTCCTCCCACCTTCACGGGCCACCGGCTACTTACACAGCGCACGAAACGCGGCAGCACAGCTGTCACTTTACGCCGGTCTCGTGTAAGGAGAAGGATCTCCCTGATCGTGACGGCCCAGTGTGGCACTACCTCTTCCTAAACTGTACAGTAATACCCTGACTTACAACTACCTGACTTACGCGGTTTAAATATCACATCTTTAACTCGTCAATCGACATATTAGGTATTTTTGAAGCTTGCTTCGTCTGAATAGCTAGGTCTTCTATAATCATTGTTAACCATATAAACATTCGATCCTAATTGAAAAGTTTATTAAAATTATTTGGTATATAATATAATTTATTTATAACCCGACTTACGTGAATTCGACTTACGCGGTTACAATTAGGCCCCACTTACCGAGTAAGTTCAGGGTATTGCTGTATAGGAAAACCTATGATGATTTCGGTACTTTTATATGTAACTTGTTTATCTGTTTTTTTTAAATATGACGATGAGGTGACCCTATATAACCATCGAAACTCCTCAATAATGACTGTATCCTTAAAGAAAGAAAGAAATAAAGAAAAGTTTTTTATTCAAAATAGAATTACAGGAATTACTTTTTGAACGTCAACAATTAAATCTACCACCGGTTCAACCCTAGCCCTGTCCTGAGAAGAACCGGCGAAACAAACTCAGCGGGCCTCATGTTGTGACCAGATGTAAAATTCATAAATATAAAAATAAAAGTACATTTGCATATGATATAATACAAAACAATTTATGAATTTACAATAATTATGGTACAGAAACAGCCTGGGGGAGGGTACTAATCTTATAACTGCGAGGCCAGTGGACTGATTTGGTTAATTCTTATTACATATAGCGGCGCCCCGCGGTTTCACCCGCGTCATTATGAGTAATAAACTTCACCCATCCATATCACTCTCTTAGGGTTCTAAAAATCATTTCTTAGTGCTAACCTACATCATGACAGGAACCACTGTACTTAGGAGAAGTCTGGCCTTTCGCCAAGGCCAGCCTGTCGCTGGTGGGGTCCTGTAGCCTGCAGATCCGGGATCTCACCATTCAAAAGCGGCTGAAGGCACTCGCAGGGGGTTTAGTCGGTAGGGGCACTCAAACGCCGAGCCCGACACTGTACCAGGAGCCACCCAGGCTGCTGGTAGTGTGCGTAAAGGCATTACCCTGCGTCAACAAAAAAAAAAGGAACTACTGTACTGCCCTCGACGGATCTCCACCTTGTCGTGGTGAGGGGGCTTAGTAGCCGTGGCTTGGACAACCACGGTGAACCAAAAGGGATCCCGGGTGGGGACGCGTCGGGTGGGCTTCCATGGGGCCCGCTCTGGATGCGTCCATGGAGGAGGGGTCGCGGGAGGAGAGGTGTCTCGGTGGGTCGTAGCCATGCACCCTATTTCCCGCGACCGAATGGGGGCGCACCGTCTGTTGCGTTGGCGGTGGGGCCGCAGAGGAAGAGGAGATGCAGTGTGTCGTTGCCGTCCTCCCTGTCCTCTGCGGTCGTTGAATGGCTAGTCCGCCGCCCAGCAGATGAGACCAGCCAATGCCGGAGGTCCTCCACCCGTCGTGGATTCGGACGATCGGCGTGCTGTGCTCCGTTGGAGCATTGGGACCAGGTGTAAGGATGGGAACCTGATCCCATTGCACAGTTGCGACATGGAGTTAGGGACTGTTCAAAGGCAGCTGGACAGTCCCTAAGGAGTCTGACCTTTTCACGGAGGCCAGCCTGTCGCTGGAGGCGCCCTGTTGCTTTCAGATCCGGGGCCCTCCAATCATAGCGGCCTAAGGCACCCGCAGGGGTTTAGTCGGTAGGGGCAACCCAGTTGTCGAGCCCGACACTGTACCCGGTTGAGCCACCCGGGCTCGGTAGCGTGCGTAATGGTATTCCCCTGCGTCAACAAAAAAAAAAGGAACCACTGTACTACCCCCCTAAGATGCGACCACCTTGTCGTGGTGGGGGGCTTCCGTGCCTTGGTGATCAAGATCATGATCATCAGATCATACCAAGGCTATGCCGGACAGGGCTACCCATACCTGACAGGCTTGGAAGGAGAGGCCAGACTAAGAGCAGCTCAGCTGGGAAGTCCTCCATCCGTCGCTCGACTGGGCGACTGGCGTGGCGTGCTCCGATTCCGGAGCATTTTGATCAGGGGGTCAGGATAGGAACCTAGCCCAATTGTTCGGTTCCAACGTTGGAGTAGTTTAGTAGTTTCGGCTGTATAGGAACCGAACAGCAAATAATGTATTGTTTTAGAACTATTTTCTTTATCATAAAAATGCTTATATATGAGTCAACCTTAAAATCTAGACATATGCTGTCACGGACTTTTTATTAGAATTTTTAGAGGAGAACATTTTTGTCATACACTCGCATTACTTTCACCGTTTATCTAGCGCATACAAGGAGAGCTCTAATTGAATAAAACTTCCTCCCTTTTTTATTGCTGATCGGCTCCTATTAGTCATAGCATGATCTTATATAGCCTTATTAGCTCTTATAAACACAAAAGAGAGACAAGATTTTTTAAATTCGAACCAATAGTTCCTGAGATTTTTCTGCATGCAAGCATGCAGCGTAACACTACCTCTTACTGACTGTAAATATTTTATAATCAAAAGCTTAAGTTCTTATAATGAAGTTACAATAAAAAATCTCGTTTAAAATAAACGTTCATATTACTTACGTATATCGTAGAAAGTAACAAAACCGTATTATTATTTACAGCACCATGGTCTATATACATTTATGTCTGTATAGCAACAGGTATCACGGGAAATCATACTAAGCCGAGCTCTCGATCTATCGAGCTCGGGCAACTTCACTCTTAAAAGTGTTTTATCACCTACTGCTGTGTAGAGGAATGTTTCAATAAACTAAGTTGTAATGTTGTTATATGTTTCGTATAATTATCGAGACCATCTAGTTCCTTCTTGCAGCCCTTGCAGATACATTTTACATTGCGTATCACGAATACGATGAGACTGCTGACAATGTTAGATAATACTTTCGTATAAAAAATTAAGTAGATAATACTCACCTTGATTACCCACAGGATTGCAGGATGTTACTGAAACTCGGTGCCGGGAACTTATGTTCTCCGACGAATGCCGAGTGACATCCTTTTTCAGTGCTCCTCACATTGCATCACTGTGCATAAACATGCAACATTCTTCTCTATATTAGTTTTAATTTTTTTTCTTTTATTTTATGTTTCATGTTGTTATTTAATGTGTTTATTTAATGGAGCATTGAATAAAGTTATTTCTATTCTATTCTATTCTATTTACTAATTACCTAATCATTTCACTGTGCCTTAGACATATTCCCCCTTATTAATAGACATAGAATAACTCTATCCAAGGAATAACCTTGTAATAAACTGACATCTGTCATACTCCATATTACACATAAAAAGTATGGAATTTGACAGATGTCAGTTTATTACTAGGTTATTACTTGGATAACGTTATTCTATGTTTATTAATAAGGGGGTAAGTGTATAATGATCATTCAAGATCATTTTTTGAAGTAATACTTCTTTGCGGGTAAAGACTTGAGACGCCTAAAAGCTGGTGAAAGCGCGACGATAGCGTTACGAAAAGTGTTATCGGGCGACACGGCCGGAAGTTGAGAGGGAGATATAACTTAGTTAAGACAGAAAGAGAGAAAGATACGTTTCTTATATAACTGTAGGAGCATAAAGTCAGTCCTGTGATCTGAAGCACACGCATTTATTTACCATTATGATTATATTGGTTTTTTTTTGACGGTCGACAAAATGGGCACGGATAGTAGGTATATCGTTTATACTCAATGAACATTTTATATAATATGTCAATATATATAAAATATAACCTATTTATGTCAGTGTTAAGTTGGTATGTAACGTCTGTTAGGATACTGATAAGAAAACACACTCATTTATAACATTATTTGAGCTATAACGAAAATTGGCCTGGGTTAATCTTTATTGTACATGATAAGTACCTACTCGTAAGTATGTTATTATAGTTGGGATCTAGGCCAAATTTTGGTCAAAGGTAGGTAATGCTACTCCCTCATTTTTGACCCCCAGTTGATGGGACTTATTTTGTTGCAAATGACCTCTACCGCAATTACTTACAAAGAATTGGTTCCATTACAAGTCACCTGTATAGTGTATATATGTATATGTGTTATACAAATGTTTAATGGAATATCTTGATATAAAAAGCGTCGACTATCTACGTGTTCTTTATTATTCTGGACCTGCAAAGTATTCTGCCAAAAGTCTTACCACCATCACCAATCTTTAAAATTACGCAACGATTTTAATGGGATTTTTTTTTAAATAAAGAGAGTGATTCAATAGGAAGGTTTATATATACAACTAGCTTCCGCCCGCGGCTTCGCCCGCATGGATTTCGGACTTCAAAAATAAAGTGTTATTACAAATAAACCTTCCTCTTGAATCACCCTATCTATTAAAAATTCCATCAAAATCTGTTGCATTGTTTTAAAGATCTAGGCATAGAGACACACAGACGGCGGAAAACAACTTTGTTTAATGCTAAGTAGTGATAATAAATTTATAACCATAGTAATTATATTGGGCATTGGAAAGTGTTCTAAATGTTGACCAAGCTTAGTATTTATACACCACAAAAAGTTTCATGCGAATCCGTCCAGTAGTTTCGGATATAGCCTGGACAAACCGACAAACAGATAGACAAAAAAATACAAAAAAAACACTAAAAAATGTTTTAATACTATTTTTAGATCGCCCTCAAGTTAGTTTTTCGTAAATATATTCAATGGTGGTTTCAGACAAACGCTGCCAGTTATTGAAACAGGCACACCGGCTGACGAAATCAACGCCTGTCTGAAATCATCAACGCTATGGCGGGTCCATGTTGAAAAGTTTCATCATCATCATTTATTGTTATTATATGTTGTAATTTTGCCATCCAGTTACTACGGAGACAAACGTTTTCCCCGAATTAAGTGAAACATAAATAATCAGGAGAGGTAATGTAAAAGATTATTAGATGAATTAATAAAGTAATTAAAGATATTTTAATATTTTATTAATTTAATAATGTAATTTAATGACATAATATGTTTCTATTTTAATTCCCTACTTAGAATTAAAGTAAATTTAAAATGAATTAATTATTGTACACCATTGTTATGGTAGGATGTTAGAACATCTATTATAGAAATTAAGATCTTTATGTAGGTACATACTACATCCCAGAACAAAGAATTTGAATTTGAAGAGAAGTAGTCGTAGTGGACATGCTGTGACAGTTATGATAATTTTGATTTAAAAGTTTTTCACATTACTGTAACACAGATCTGTAGACAATGTTGTGTGATCTGTTATTTACAGCCAGTACATGTAAATTTTGCGGATTTGAAACACGAGAGCAGCCGACGTATAATTGCCCATGTGAGAAGCATGGTGTGCCGAGATGTATTCCTGTCATTGCGAAAACCAGTCTCAATAGAAATTGCAGTCTTTTAAATTGAAACGGCAAATTATTGGGTAATATTGGTATACGCTGTATTAATACACTTTCTCCTTTCGCTGTTCCTGTGAGGATCGTGGCTTTTATAATAAATCTACCCACATCTGTAATGAGTAGTCTTGTGCCATTACATAATCTTGGAGCGTCAAGATTACGCATCAGTAGAACTGGAACTCTAACCTTCAATTCTAATTTGCGTGAGGGTACTCCTGTTAATTCTAAAGAGTATAAGAATTCAACGGGATAAACAGTGCTGTTGTCACTGTTCATAACCATGTCTAATGATTCATAAATTTTTGATTCACCTGCTACCGCCTCCAATATGTTCAAATGTATTTTATAAACGGAGTCATTTTTTGAACACAAAACTGCTCTATCACATAACCACCCCTGATTATTTATGTTGCTCTCCAAATTCGGGAAAAAGTTCTTAATCAACTCTGTCTCCGTAGTAACTGGATGTCAAAATTCTTCATTGAATTCAATTTATCCATCTCTATCAGTTACAACTCGGTCTTCTCCAATTTCCAACAGCTTACTTGCATAAGCACCAGATTATTATAAAGATGAACTCGCATGTTACATGTCAAATGAAACTTTTTAACTTGGGTCCATAGCGTTGATGATTTCAGACAGGCATTGATTCCGTCAGCCGGTGTGCCTTTTTCAATAACTGGCAGCGTTTGTCTGAAATCACCAGCCAGTAAAACAACAACTCCACCCATTACAGCCTTGTTGTCGCGAATATCTTGTAAGCTGCGATTTACCGCTTCTACTGCGTACTTATACAATAATTACATTGTGCATTTATCCCAAACGACCAACTTGCACTGCTTCAAACCATATAAAATTTCAACCCAATCGGTTGAGCTGTATAGAAGTTGAGATTCCGACAGAAGCGCCACCTACCGGATCCAATTGTATTTTTTTACCGTCCAGGTAACTATCGAAATACCCATATAAAATTTCAACCCAATCGGTTGAGCCGTTTAGAAGTTGACATTCCGACAACAGCGCCACCTACCGGATCCAAGACAGCAGCGCCACCTACCGGATCAAATTGTATTTTTTTACCATCCACGTAACCATCGAAATACCCATATAAAATTTCAACCCAATCGAAATCGGTCAAAAATCAAAACCCAAAATATTTTTTTCGGGATAAAAATTATCCTATATATATCCTAGGTATGTTACTACAGGTTCCCTTCTAACCATATGACTAATTTCATGAAAATCTAATAAGTAGTTGTAACGTGAGGGAGTAACAAATAAATTAAAGTCAACATCCCATAGCATTCCACAGGAACATTTTTTCGGGATGAAAATATCCCATATATTAAAACAGGTTCCCTTCTAACCATATGTCAAATTTCATGAATATCTGATAAGCAGTTTGAGCGTGAAGGAGTAACAAAAACATTAAATATGTTCCTGTGGGACCTCATAGCATCCCACAGGAACATATTTTCGGGATAAAAACTATCCTATGTGTTAATCCAAGTTACCCTCTATGTGTGTGCAAAATTTCATAAAAATCGGTTCAGTAGTTTTTACGTGAAGAAGTAACAAACAAACAAACAAACAAACAAACAAACAAACAAACAAACAAACAGACAAACTTTCACATTTATAATATTAATAAGATAACTCCATTTTTGAAGTATGAAATCCACGAGGGCGAAGGTGCCACGTATTAATCGCGTGGACACTTATTTATTTTTGTCCAATACTTTTGTCACAAAATAAAAAGGTATTTTATTTTGTGTTTATTGCCACAGCAACGTATGACTCCGTCGAGTAGTATTAAATAGGTAGGTAAAAACTATCTTAGAACTAATTTTTTATGATTGAAACTGTTTCTATCAAAATTATGGATTTCAACTAGAGAATCTTATATATTTGTCCCTTTATTACGATTGTTGTTGGCTTTAAATATTTCGATGAAATTTATACGTTCGTTGAATTATTACCGACATAACGACTTTTATCTAAGTGCAACTCCTATCAGCCAAGCACTTAATAAATTCCAATAAGTACAAAAATTATTAACTATAAAATATAAGTTTAATCAAAATAACTATTATTACAGACCAAAGTATATTGGTAGAAACTTTCCCGTTAGATACGCAAATTTGTTTGTTGGGACATGTCCAGATCGCAATTTTAAAAGAATAACAATAAAAGATCTGTGTGCCTTCACCTGCTGGTACCATAGGGAGCTTATAATACGTTAACGCCCGGCAAATCCAAACAATATTTTTTTAGAATGCTGAACAAAAATATTAACTAGATCACTGGAATGTTATATCTTGTCTATTTGACACGACACATGCAATCACACATTTTGGAGAACATTGATATAGTGAAATTTTTATGTGAATGTCTTTACGCCAAAATATTGAATAGAACAACGAAGGAACTCGATAGACGTAAAACGCTCACATATTCATAGGCACATTATTCATGGATTGCGGCCTAAATACTCTAAGTCAAAGAAGACAATAACGTGATCTAATATTTTCTGAGCTGTCATATCAACTCTTTGATGTCATTTATTTTCCTATATATCTGACATTGGAAAAATAAAGAGGAAGTAAAACCCCGGAGATGTTTATATAAACTAAACTCGATAAGGTTAGCGAATTCCTTGGTTTCTATGGGAGTCTGTAGTTACTTACTAAGAGGTTATGTGACATCTAATTTGGTTGAAGTGAAAAAAGGCAAAATATTTGGAGTTAGCACTTATGTAAACATCCGTATACATACATAGTGTGTCGTAAGTATGACAAGGGCAGCAAATGTTTGGATAGGCCTACTTACCCTTCAAACTGGATCATACATTTAATACACAAATAAGGTCAAGTTCATAGCATGACTTTAGTGACATCCAAATGCTTTAGAAGTGAAAATTCAACATAGGTCATCAGTTTGAATTTGTAACATATTACGTAGCACAGGAAACTAAATACAGGTCATCGTTACTCACCTTCTAGTGCTTGTAACTCCTTAACTCCTCCTTCTTAATTTTTACTTTTACAGAACGTTAGTGTGGTAAGGCTTATTATAAAGTAACAGTTAATATTATGTCCGATAACATACCGTAGGAATAGTACCAACCATCCTCCCAGGCTGCTTTTGTAGTTGATTGTATACCATGTATAAATTTTAATGTACCTATCTGTATATTTATATTTTTTTTTTTTTATGGTATAAGGGGGCAAACGAGCAGTTGTAGCCATTTTCATGACTACCGACGCCCATAGACATCTGCATAGAGACTATACAGATGCGCTGCCCCCCTTTCTCCTCCGACCTCCATGGGCCACCGACTACTTACACACCGCACGAAACGCGACAGCACAGCTGTCACTTCACGCCGGTCTCGTGTAAGCGAGAGGTACCTCCCCGGTCGTGCCGGCCCAATTCGGCTGCATGCAAGCATACAGCGTGGCACTACCTGTTACTAAAATTTATAGATACTTTCACATAAGGCCCGCTGAGTTTGTTTCGCCGATACTTCTCAGGGCAGGGCTAGGATTGAACCAATGTTAGTTATAATTTTTGACGTTCAAAAAATAATTCGTATAATTCTATTTTGGATAAAAACATTTTGATTTGATTTGATTTATAAATAATAATAATTGAGTTTCGTTTTCGTTCTCGTATTTTCAGTAGGAGAACATAAAGCTTATACCTACATTATTCTGTGTAGAGTGTAGGTACTTAGTTTCATACATAATGCGTACAGGCGCACACAATATGAGTTTCTCTATTTGTACAAGCAGATTAGCTCGTACATCGCATTAGTCTGTACCAACTCGCATTTAAACGGTTATTTACTTTTGATCGAATAAAAATGCAACAGGATTTTTTTTTTCAGTATCCCGTCTCCCATACGAATATTAGATCTAGTTACACCAACAAGCGTTTGCATTTCACCACCAGTTTCTTGCTCGTCAACTCGGTACCGCTCTTTAGATGGATCTTGTAACAATTTGAATAACACTGGTTGGGGAACTCCAAATTCTACCTATGGGAGGTTAATTCCAAGCAATTACGGTGACGGTAAGTGTTTTAGAATAAAAATACCAAATTTAGTTTATTTTCAATCCCACATGTACATATTATGTCTATTATTCAGTTATATTTTGTTTGGGTGTCGTATCCCAAAAGGGAAAAAGCGGGACTTATAGACTGCTGCGTTCTGGTTGCTGCTGATGACCATGACACGTGCACGCAAATATAATTTTGTCAACATTTATAAGTTTCATGCTTGTACATACCATTAGTATGGAACCTTCGGTTTGGGAGACCGAATTTAGACTGATGCTTTGACTTCCCGCATAAGTTAAAAATTTTCAGAAAGAAAGTTATTAAATATATTATTATTATCAAATCTTATTTATCAAACTCACATTTTGCAGGTATCAGTAGTTTCGCAAAAAAAGAATCGGGCGATGATTTACCAAATGCCAGAGAAACGAGCTTTGAACTTTTTCCACCTAGTCCAAACTTGGAAAAGAAATTGAACCTGCTCGGGATGCAATACGGGCAGATAATTGCACACGACATGTCGCTGACAAGCCTACCTTCACAGATAAGCATTATTTTGATTATAATATTGGAGTAAAATGGTTTAGTGATAGTTTTGTTATAATGTACGACCTTTCTTAGGCTGGTGGTGATACGCTGGAAGAAATCATTTCACATTATAACAAAACTACCGAAACGGATTTTATCGCGGCTTGTAACAATACTTAAGTGAACAGTAATTAATCCCTTACAGTAGTATTATTAAAATGTGAAAAGGTTTCTTACCAACATATCACCAGTTTAACATCCATAGTTCTTACCAGCGTATCACCAGTTTAACATTCACAGTTTTTAAGGAATAATATTTTTTTTTAGCAGTTAGGTCACCTGATGTAAAGTGAACACCAAGGCCCACAGACATCCGTAACACCAGAGGTCTAACAGATGCGTTGCCGACCTTTGAAGAAAGAATAAGCTCTTTTCTTTAAGATCCCTAGGTCGTATATATATAATATAAATCAATTATGTCATAACTGACACATACAATTGTTGTCGGTGGTTGAATTATGAATAAAAATGCTAGCCCCATTCCAGCAGTGGAAGTTCTCCAATTGATGTTTATAATTATACTATCCCTTATAAATCACCATTGTTCCGAAAATATGAACAAATATGTTGTCGAGGTTACTATGGTTACTAAGACTTGTAACCTGGTTGATAATTACATACAATGGTATCAGTTCTTGTCCACCCACACAACTGCAATAGTGCAAAGACATTTACTACCAAAGCATAGGCTTATTTATACTTGTTTGCATTTGATTATGGATTTTATGGTAAAAACATTAAGCCAGAAAAGACCAGTTTACTCTAGAAATTCTGGAATTAACTTTGATACAACTTGGGACTCTAGTCACAAATTGGGTAAAAAGTACTAACAGTCCAATATAAACCCAATAATAGTTATATCAGAATAGTACACTATGAAGTATGAGACTTGATTTGATGAATTATATAAAATAATTACGAAGGATTTGAGATAATAACGTTGTTTTGTCTGAAAAAATTGAATACTTTCAATAGCAGACACTAACAGACGTAAAGCCAATAAAGCACTGCATTCCTATCAATTTCTACGAATCAGCACTGTCAATTATTTCAACAGACACGTGTTTGTTGTAATTCTTACCCATCCCCTACCATTCCTAGGAATAGAAAAAGTATATGCGTCATTGAGATATATAATTCCGTGATTACATCTCACAACTTATTTACTTTATTTATAACGACAGTATTTTTATTTATACATATGCTGCGCAAATGGAAATCTCACCTCCGATGCTTCGAATACGACCATATGTGCTGCCATTATAATTCCAGAAAATGATCCAATACACAAGGCGGGGTCATGTTTAGATTTCGAACGAACTATAACCGCAAGGGATATTGGATGTGCTCCCAGCAATGAACCAGGCCAACAGGTTAGAAAAACATTAATAGTTTTGTATATTATAAATATTTATTAAACGGGTTGGTTCGATAACGCAGTGTTGTCTCTCATATTAAAGCAAATATTAAGAAACATTTGTAATAATAGCCGTAGTATATAGGTAGTTACTTCAACTCACTAAAATTTTTAGAATGAGCCAAAAAGAGCCTTCTACTATACATAGTAGGAGGTAGCGCCACACAGCATGCTTACATGCAGCCGAATTGGGCCGGCACGACCGGGCAGGTACCTCTCACTTACACGAGACCAGCGTGCGGCGTAAAGTCACAGCTGTTCTGTCGCGTTCTAGGCGGTGTGTAAGTAGCCGGTGGCCCATCAAGGTGGGAGGAGAGAATGTGCTACCCGCATCTATACCTCTGTGTGTTTGTCTATGGGCGTCGATTGTCATAAAAAATCCTCCCTCCTCTGTCACGACAAACTAGAATGTTGTAGACCCCCCCCCCCCCGTACGATAGCTCCGTTTTAGTCATGGGCAGGAAAGTTGTCTAACTCTTCGGTTCTTTCTCCAGGCTAACCCGGAGTTAGCGCGCGCTTTCAAAGCCTATATCCGGGCGAACTCGGATTTGCCCGCGTCGAATGGCTCCGCTTCCTCCTCCTCGCCAGACGATGAATTCGTCTATAAGTCGAATTCTAGGTCCTCCCCCCTATCATCACAGACCACGCGGTCCCGTATGTCAGGCCGAACTAGTGATAGAGCCTCGCTAACCTCCTCCCCGGCCTCCGCGTCTGAGGACAGCGTCACCCCTGTGGCGGCGATGTCTGCGGAGTCGGCCTCGGAGCCGGAAGGTGTGTTCTCGGAACCAGATGGCGATTTAACCGAGGTCCTCTCAAAGTCCCAGAAGCGGAAGCGACTGCGAGGCAGTACTACTTCCGCTGGGTCAACTACCCTTCCCCCGCCTGCGAAAGCGCAAAAACCGGAGTTCCCTGCCCATCTGGCACCCAAACAGGCTGTAAGCCTACACCCCAGCCCACCAGTGGCTCCCAATTCAGCAGCAAAGGCTTAGTGCTAAGGCGCAAGCCAACGTGAGCACCCCGCCTCCAAGATATTCGTCTAACTTATAAGCATCACGTAAAGCGCGTTCGCAAGAAAACCCAATACGTGCTATTTGTAATACCCCCTCATTAATGCAAGGAGTAAAATGTGACTTACCACTTTTTAGCTGCCGCGCGTGAGCTACCCCCTTTCGTCAGAGGTGGGGCCAAGAGGACACCCTGTGTCCAAGATAAAAATAGCATACCTAACTATTTTTAATCGGATGCCTTTTCCCATCAGCGGGAAAGAGGAGGGGGGTCAGCCCTCCTATCGACCAAAAATTACAGAAGCACTTCTCCAATGACGAGCCTCTCATATCGACGAAGCTGCATCGGCCTTCGCCTTCAGCATAGTTTCCATATAAAAAAAACTCGTTTGCCCCCTTTTACCCAAAAAAAAAGAAGTGTCAGTTCATTACAGAATTCCTTAGACCGTTTTCATATAACGGCTCCATTATAATCTCATTCTACCACTTGTCGAAGGAATAAATCATTAAAACACAAAGTTGATAGCAAAACACTAACTAATGGCCTAAATAATTAATTAAATCGAAAGTTTATTAATGTTGATAATTCATTGAAATACAAAATGTCAAATCTGTTTTTATCATGAAATTCCATGATTATCACAATTGCGTCAAAAATATTTGTCTTTTTTTCATTTCAGTTAACCATAGTTACAGCGTTTATGGATGCTTCAATACTTTATGGTAATACGGATGAGCAAAGTGCTACATTGCGTACTTTTGAAAATGGTCTCTTGATATATGTCACAAATAATTCTGAAGAATGGCCACCCCAAGCTCCAAATGTTACAGAAGCTTGCCCTGGCGCAGATTCACCTTCGGAGCCTTGCTTTTTAGGAGGTACGTTATGCGTTGTCTGAAGAACAAATTATACATTTTTAATAATAAAACAGCTAAAACTAGCATTTTTAGCCTTTTAATGACCACATTTCACCTACATTTTTCACGATTAGATTACACAAGAAAGTGAAATGGTATTATAATTTCTTACAGGAGATATTAGGATGAACCAAAGCCCTGAGTTGACTTTATTACAAGTGGCGTTACTTCGTTACCATAATGCAATTGCTACAGAAATGAGCGCTCTGAACCCCTGTTGGGACGACGAAAAGATTTTCCAGGAAGTTCGATCTATTGTTATTGCTGTTTTACAAAATATTAACTATTATGAATACTTTGTACTTTTACTAGGTGAGTATTGTAATAAAACTTACAATTGATTTATGGTGGAATAAATATAGTTAAATTCTATTCAGAAAGTCAGGTAAATTGTGTGAAAAAAGTGATGATAAAAATCCAAGGTGATTTACCTTTGCTTTTTATTATCACTTTTTTTCTCTATTTTCAGATAAATATCACATCTATAAAAAATAAATAAAAACACACATATTCTAGTAGTCTCAGTTAGTGGCAGAGTTTCTTTCTTTGAAACTCTGGCCATTTGTAGTGAATATCAGATTTTAAAAACAATAACTTAATTATTTCATAATATTTAAATTTGTCGTCCCACTCAAATACATTGAAGCCATAAATATCCAAGCAGCCTCATCCTTAATACTGTAACTTTCAAACGTAATACTGATGAATTCTAGCATTTGAAAAATACATAGATGCGATTGATCATTGCGATTACTCTTCGATTAACGTTTACCGGGCTTTTAGAGTAGCGTAATGAAATATTTATATCTATTATCTATATTTATCTTATTATAGGCGAAAGGAGCTCAGCGAACGATAACTGATGTACATACGTTTAATATTAGGTGCTTACCTATGAAATTAGCGTTTTATAAGGGAAAAAGTAAAACCAAAAAAAAAATTGAAATTTTATATATAATCAATTAAAGTATGTACCATTATGATCTATGCATTTTTGCCATTTTATAGGTAGTTCACTGATTCCTTTACTAAAAAAATTTCGTGGGCGTGAATCAACAAATTCTTTGAAAGCGGTTTGGACTGCTTCGTCGGAGTTGAATTTTTTTCTTCGCAAGAAATTGTCCAAACTCTGAAAAAAGTGGTAATCTGTTGGGGCAAGGTCCGGGAAGTATGGTGGGTGTCGTAGACATTCCAACTGCAGCTCCTTAAACTTAGCAACCGTCTGTGTTGAAGTATGGGGTCTGGCGTTGTCCTGAAGCAGCAGTGGGCTTGAGCAATTGACCAATCTCGGTTGTTTAACGGCCAGCTTTTTCATCATAATTTCTAATTGTTGACAATACAGCTCTGCAGTAATCGTCTGACCAGATCTTAGGAAGCTGTAGTGTATGACACCAGCACTAGACCACCAAACGCTCACCTGTACCTTTTTTTGAGTCTGCTTTCGCTTCGGACAGGATTTGGCCGGTTCACCTGGGGTCAGCCATTGTGATGAGCGTTTCCGATTATCGTACAAGATCCATTTTTCATCACAAGTAACAATACGATTCAAAATGCCTTCATTATTGTGACGGTGGAGTAGTGTAACGCAACATTCAACGCGCGTTTGTTTGTGTACTTCACTCAATTCGTGCGGTACCCATTTCTCGAGCTTTTTAATTTTTCCAAGTTGTTTTAAGTGAACGAAAACTGTCTTATCACTTACACCGAAGCCTGCTGCTAGCTCTGAAGTAGTTTGTGACTTCCACGATCACCTTCAACTCTTCATTGTCAACAAGGGTCTCCGGGCGGTCACGGGGTTGGTTCTGTAGGTAAAAATTTCCAGAACGAAAACGTTGGAACCAAAAACGTACAGTGCTTTCTTTTACAGTAGCTTCGCCATACACATCATTAATCCTTCGAGCTGTTTCTGCAGCGTTAGTGCCGCGTTTAAACTCGTATTCGTAAATATAGCGATATTTCAAGTTTTCCATTTTGTCAATAAAACGAAAGCAAAGACAAATTTAATGGCAAAAAAACAAATGATTTAAGAAATTCAAAACAAGAATAGACGAACATACATTCAAAATAAATTTGAATTTGGAATTCCAAACCAAATCCTAAAAATTTGAAGTCAAAGTGGCCAGTTCATCAAAACGCTAATTTCATAGGTAAGTACCTATTTATAAAGGATTCCTACCCCTATCCCGATTAAAGTAATTTGAGCTCCAAAGAAATGTTTAATTAAATAAATTAAGTGGGTTTTCGATCTAATGCCAAATCAGCATTGAGTACCTATCCGAAACTGATGACATTGCGTAAACCAAAAAAAACGTGCCATCGGATACCGTATAGAAACCGAAAAATACATACATACCATATACCTACCATGCTGCTAAAATCAATGAATCTCTCAGGATATCATTTCAACTAAGTGTCTCTGATATTAAAAGACGACAAGTTAAACAAGTGATTACAATTTACCCAGCTCAATTTTGTTGTCTTATAGTATTCTTTTCTATTTCAGGGGAGAAAAATATGCTTGATAATAAGTTAATCTACGAACGCAATGAAAGCAACTTAGAGGAGTATATAAATGACTACAATGACACTGTGGATCCCACTGTGTTAAACGAACACGCCACAGCCGCTTACAGATACTTCCATACGCTTATTTATGGACACTTAGAGTATGTTTCAATTATATTTCCTGACAACTAACACCGGTATCTCTCTAGACATTGCACTAGCCATAGTAATATCTGTGTTTAATAACATCTGTGAACTTTTGCACACAACGTTAGTCTGGTCCCGTGGCAAGTACCATAAGGACTTGTGTTACGGGCAGTAGACTACGGAAATAGAATGAATATTTTTTATAAGTTTTATTTATTTAAATTTTTACTATACATTATATAGACTATTATATAGACAAACATCCATGACCTAGACGGAATTCGAACCCGCGACCCCTGGAGCAACATTCTCCGCATATCCGATCTCTGTACCACTACCCCAGCCTGGTCGTCAAACAACAATAGTACAACATCAATTTTATGAACATTATTACTCTCCTGAGAATTTTGTAACGAAAAGTTTTACGTTTCATACATCTGCACAACTACATCGTGATATTTAATTGAATCGGTTAATTAAAATTTCTAGGAAATAATTTTCGATGTTTTATTTTTATAGCCTTGTGTATGAAAATAGACTATCTGCCGGAAGTATTCGTTTGAGCGATTGGTATGACAGACCGAAAATACTTGAAGAAAATGACAATTACGATAAACTTACCAGGGGTATGACGAAGCAGGCATCATCTTGCAGTGACCGATATTTTGATGCCGAGATAACAGAATATTTGTTCAGGTACATACCTGTTCTTATTTTAGTCACTTTTAAAATGAAATGAAAATGTTTTATTTAAAATTGAATTATAGAAATGCCTTTGAACGTTGAACATTACGTCTACCACTAAAGTAAAGTATGTGGAGTTCAACGAGATTAGATTTGGGGTCGAAAGGTGGAAAGGTTTTTCTTATCTACCGCATATGGAGCATATCTTCCCAATAAAATTATTATAAATAACTAATATTTATATCTATCCCGAAAGGACCGTGAGGTGGTAGTATGGCTAAAGCAGCTTCGGTGTTATCTTGAATGCTTGACTCATTAAGATAATCATATACACTGTTTTCGGAATGAAACTTACGCATGACATTTAAGGCAAAATTGCTATCTACAAGTGCATTATGATTTTGATAAACATGAATATCGGTTTAATGTGTTGACAATTTCATTCCCCTAGGTAACTGGTTAAGTATTTTTACCCGATTATCTCAAAACAAAAGTAATGTTTTAGAACATTTTATAGTACAGCCAGCCACTACCAATACCCATAAACATCCATATATATTTGCATAGAAATTTTGTAGATTCGTTGGCCTAAAATATATTTTATACAGTGGGAGTTTTTGTTTTAATTTATTGTTAGGTCATTTTAACATATATTAATATTGTCAAAGAATGGGTAAATTCTATGGCCTCTTCTGTCTTGGTCAAACAATATAGAGAGCTAAGAAACTGGATCATATCATTTTAAATAAACTGCCAAAATATACACTGCATTTAATAACTTATATAACTTAAATATATTAAGCCCATTGTGTGTCCCATTGGTGGGCAATGGCCTCCCCCCATTTTTTCCGTTTTTCTCTGTTCAGAGTTGCATCACGCCAATCAGGCAGGTATACGTCGAGTTCATCTCGCCATCTCCTTTTTGGTCTGCCGCGACGCTTCTCTGAGTTTGGGTCCCATATAGCCGCAATTTTTGCCCAAGACTCGTCAGGTCTGTGGCAGACATGTCCAGTCCAGCTCCATTTGAGCTCCGCGGTTTTGAGACCCACGTTAGCGATTTTTGTGCGGGAGCGCAGTTCGATGTTTCGGATTCTGTCCAATAACTTGACAATTAAAAGACTGCTCTCCATCGCCCTTTGGCAAACCTTAAGATTGGACTTTTGACTTTGTGTCAAAGACCAAACCTGTGATCCGTTAGTAAGTACGGAAAGTATGCACATGTCCATTAATTTTCGCTTGAGCGATATCGGAAGTTTCCCCTAAAGACCAGTAGCTCTTCCAGGCATTTTCGATACTTCTTGCGACCTCTTTGTCTTGTCTGCACTGGAAGGAAACTAATTGGGCAAGGCATACGTATTCTTGGACATAGTGCATAACCTCCGCATCCACTGTTACATGTTTGGTCTTTGACATGTTCATTTTCAGTCCAATCTCTCGGCTTGCGTCACTTAGATATTGGAGTAATGTTTGTAGGTCTGAGGCTGAAGAAGTGAACTGGATGATATTATGGTCGGCAAAGCGTAAATGTGTTAATCTCGCTTTGCCTATGAGGATTCCTGTTTTCCCAGGCTTAGGCGAGTTTTCTCAATATTTCTTCAAGGACATTTGTGAACAATTTTGGAAACAGCGTGTCACCTTGCTTCACACCGTTTTTAATATTAAACGATGGACCAGTTGTGTTTAGTTTTATGGCTGCTGTGCTTTCGTTATAAATATTGTAATTGTAAAATGTTTATGTATGTTGGTTCTATATTCTGGTTTTCATGAGCTTGAAAATGGCTGAATGGGATGAACGATCGATCTCATTCGATCGAATCGAATCGAAGGCTTTAGTGTAATCGGCGAATGCAAGGTATATTGGATGATTGAATTCGAATTTTTTTTCAACAATTTGGTTAACGGTGTAAAGGTGGTCGGTGGTTGACAAACTTCGGCGGAAACCTGCTTGGGCGGGAGGCTACTCACTGTCCAACTGTGGGGAGATACATAAAAAACACTTATACATATTTAATAATAAAGTTTTCTTTTTCATTAAAGGTATAAAAATAAGTATGGTTCAGATCTTCGAGCCATAACTATTCAACGTGGCCGTGATCACGGTCTTGGAACCTACGTATCTGCCCGTGCTGCCCTCGGCCTGTCAGTACCAAAAACATTTAATGATTTGCATGGATTAATGTATGAAGATGTAAGTTTTAGCATATTTAAAAAATAACAAATTATTGTTTTTTTTTCTACCCTGACCTCTTGTTGTGAAAGCGAAAACATGAGCACTTATAGCAATCATCGGATTGCTATGAGAGATCATCGGGCAACGAAACTAGATTTAGGGTCGAAAGGGAGACAGACCCATCCGCCACTCTTCCGCAGATGGCAGAGATGTAGGTACAAATTTCATATTATCCACAGATATTATATTACTATTAATTCACTTGAGTAAAGATATAAATATAATTTTACAAATTTTAGGCTATGCAATATTTAATTCAAACAAATAACGTTACTAATTTACTTAATATCTAGAAATAATGAGGAAAGTGTTGAAAACTATGGACTCTTTGACAATATAGAAAAAAATATATTTTAGGTTATACCCAAATTAGAAAAGCTGTATGGAAATGTATCGAACATTGATCTGACGGTGGGCGGGTCCCTAGAGCTTCATGTCCCAGGAACATTAGTTGGTCCAGTCTTCCTCATCTTGCAACTGGAGCAGCTATACCGAACACGCGTTGGTGATCGATATTTCTTTGAAAACGGATCCGATGAAGCTATAAGATTTGAACCTGGTAAGTTTAAATAGTTTTGAACGGTTGTAAACAAATTAAGTGATAATTTTGTTACAACCGTTCAAAACTCCGGAATATAACAAGCCATATTATATAAAACACAACCAATAAGTCCTAATTCTTGCATAAAAGACTTTTTACTTCTAAAGTAATTTTAACTTAAAGTGGTGTAGGAACGTTCGTAGACGAATCAGGCTTGTTTCTTTTCACTAGACGCGTCCACACAGAGCAAGCAGTAGCAGCAGCTGTAAGGAGTGATTTTCACCTCTTATAAAATCAGCCCATCATCATCATTACCAGCCTTACTAGTTTCACTCGAAGACATAGCCATTCAATATTTTATATGATATTATTTAATTAATTTCATATCATATTATACAAATATCATAATATAAACAAAATTAAAAAATAGGCCTTTGTAATTCATTTTTCTCGCCACACAGCCGTTTTCGATATTCAATCTTTCAGTTCATTTGGGTAATAGAGATAAAGTTTTTAGACTTTTTACTTCAAAAGCAATTTTAACTGAAAATGATGTAGGAACGTTCGTAGATGAATTAGGCTTGTTTCTTTTCACTATGCGCGTCCACGCAGAGCAAGCAACCAAGCAAAAACAAACATTCCTACACCACTTTTAGTTAACATTAATTTTTGTTAAACATCAGACCATCATCATCATTACTAGCCTTTATAGATCCACTCGAAGACCTTCAGTAAACGCCAAAATCAAAAAATAGGCCTATTCATTTTTCTCGCCACACATACGCTTTAAATATTATATCTTTCAATTCATTTGGCTAATAGAGATAAATTTTTTGGACATTTCGTATGGAACTTCTGTCAAAACTCTGCCTCAAGTAGCTTAAAGTAACGGTAGATAGTAAACACCAGTTAGTGCAAGCGATGCGATATTTTTTATTGTAGAAGAGTCGGAGGCTTTTGATGACCATCCACGCCCACAGATGGTTATGAAACATGATGCCATATGCCATATGGGCTACAGAAAACTGACAACCAACCGAAGCACGTCAGTATACTCTTAATTTTACTGAGGTATCATGTGAGCGAGAGGTACTTCACGGTCGTGGCAGTCCATCATATCGTTTAGTATACACATATTTATCCGCTTATTTTTATTATTCTTTAATTTCAGCTCAGCTGAAATCAATTCGCAATGTTAAAATAGCTAGCGTGCTCTGTTGCTCAAGCGATATAAAATCCATACAAAGACAAGCGTTTGAACAAATAAGTTTGAGGTATGTATATGCTTATATTTAGTTTTTATTGCTTATTACCATGATCGTATTGTAACAATTACATATTAAATAATTTAAATGTTTTACGTTATTATTTAAGTTACGTATTTTGTTGTTTATACTCTTTCTTTTGCCTTAACTATGAGTTTTATGCAAAGTGATGTGAAGAGCGATTAGTGAACTATTTCTTTT
>LUGF01001550.1:895-36067 GCA_001625245.1 Calycopis cecrops
CTGTTTGGTTGGTTGCTAGCCTATCACTTTATGGTACGTTATAAAGCCGTCAGCCCAGACGAGTAAATTGACTAACTGTGCCCCGCAGTTTCAGTGGAATAAGTTTGAAAGTAACTAAATAAGAATTTGAAATTTTTACCCGACTACAGCGAAGCAAAAAGGAGAGTTATGATTTTTGACCGGTATGTATGTATGTATGTATGTATGTATGTATGTATGTATGTATGTATGTATGTATGTATGTATGTATGTATCATCTGTTCTTCTGAAGCTTCTAAAATATTTGTCACAATTGTTTATGACAAGTATTTTACATACACAAACTTGTCGGTTTATGCTTTCTGTCTGTCAACAGACAGGTATAAATATCGTTGGTAAGAGGTACTACACTGCATGCATGCATGTTGCTGAATTAGGCCAGCACGACGAGGGAGGTACCTCTCGCTTACACGAGATCGGTGTAAAGTGAGTGAGTGAGCTGTGCTGTCACGTTTCGTGCGGTGTGTAAGTAGCCGGTGGCCCATGAAGGTGGAAGGAGGAATGAGGACAACGCATCTGTTTATCTATAAGCGGATGTCGAAGGGCGTCGGTATTAATGAAAACGGGCTCCCACTGCTCGTTGGCCCCGCTATACCATAAATAAAAAAAAATCGTAAACTAAAAAAAAACAATTCAAGTGTCATATTTGGTGTAAAATGAACTTGTTACTCCTTCACGCAAAAACTGCTGAACCGATTTTCATGAAAATTGGCACACACATATAGGGTAACTTGGATTAACACAAAGGATAGTTTTTATCCCGAAAAAATGTTCCCATGGGATGCCATGGGATGATTTTCTATTTTCCACGAGATCGAAATTTATGCGGGTGTAACCGCGGCGCGCAGCTAGTGGCATATAAAGATGGGAGCACTTACGTATTACCTACTATTACTGGCTCATACAAAAACCATCGAGAAATATTTCAAACGAAACATACATTTTTTCGGTTGATGATGATGATGGTGATGATACAGGTCCTTGTAAAAACAGAGAAACGTACCTAAACATAGAAAATGTAAAGCTTAGTTCTGCATATTATACCTGACTGTGTCTAGGAATATACAATAAACTGAAAAAAAGAATATTGCAGACTTAAAGGGAAAGAAATTTAAAAAAAGTAATTGTTTAAATAAAATGTATTATTGTTTAAATTAATATATCAATGACAATATGTAATGAAAGAACTAATTAATAATATAAAATTACATAATAAATGCTTGTATGTATGTATGCTCTATAGACTTTATAAACATTTATAACTTTTAATTATTTTTAATTTTTAAGTTTGCTTTGTAGTTTTGTACCGTCTTGTACAGTGAACGACAACCTCGCACGGGGTGAATGACTCCAGCCGGCCCGTACTCGCTATCAGCTGATACAGTGTATGCGAAGTGAGACAAAACTTTAAAAATTCCTGTGGCTAAACTATTGATCCGATTGATTTTTGTTGCGTAGCCTGAAAATTATAAACTAAATATGTGGTTTCATTTAACGCCTCTCGCTTTTATCAACCTTGTATATCAACTGGCACCTGCGCGCGAACTAGAACGGCGGCAAACCGAAACGCGTCACCCAGGTTTACGATGTACCGAAAAGATATTACTTATTATTTTTTTAGCATCAGGAATTACATAAGCTACCATAACTATATGCGTTGTGACCACCTTCACCCATCTCCCACAATGGACCACTCACAAGCCACACGAAACGAGACAGCAAAGCTGTCACTTTATGCCGGTATTATGAGAGCGAGAGGTACCTACCCGGTCGTGCCGGCGCGCGCAATTCCGCTGCAATGCGAAAAGGCAAATTATAAAGGCGAAAGTTTGTGAGTGTGTTTGTTACTCTTTCACACAAAAACTACTGAACGGATTTTCATGAAACTTTACAGTAATATAGCTTTCATATCAGAATAACATAATAAGTTAAAATTTATAGGGATTTTTTATAATTTGGTTATAATATAACGATAAATGTCAAGTGAGTCGGAAAAAAATCAGCCCCCTGAGAGCAATATTGGCGTGCGCTGCCCTAATCGTTGGAGTTACACAAATATTATTACTGTAGGATTATTTATCTTAAATAGTTCTAAATAAAAGTCCGGCACAGCATATATCTATCTTTTATGTGTAAGTCACTATGACCATTATAATAAAAAAAACATTCAATTAAATTGGATATTTTATAACGATGCAAATTTTAGAATATTTATCGAACTCTTATGAAAATTGATACATCTGTCACTTTACGCATTGAATGTAGATAAACTTTGTCTTTTACGCTAAGTAATTTGGACGAATAGATTAAAAGTTATTATCACGATAAGATTGACTTAAACGGAATCTAAAGCGCCTAAAATGCGCGCGAAAAATTCGATTCTCAAAGCGATTTATTGTTTCATACAATACGTATATATATTTAATATAATATATATTTCAGTATAATATTAGATTATGTATAATAATAACAACACCATTTTGGAAGTCCGATCTCCACGCGAGCGAAGCCGCGGGCGGAAGCTAGTATTATAAATGCGAGAGTTTGTAAGGATGTTTGTTACTCTTTCACACAAAAACTACTGAACGGATTTTCATGAAACTTTACAGTAATATCGCTTTCATATCAGAATAACATAGGGCGCGCGAATTTGAATTTACTTCTTAAAAAACACACACTTAATTTTTTAAAATTATTCTTTATTTGTATTTTCTGCCGACGATCTAGTGGGTTCTTTTGTAAGCATACAATATGTAAAAATGGCATCCATCCATGAACGTATATATGTAAGGACGTCGAAATATTTTTAGGCCTTAAATTTTATCGTCCTGAAAATTTCGGCGCCCCCCCAATCGTGGCGCCCTATTTAATTAATTAATTTGTGTAACATAAAACACAGATTATCATTCACTTTATTTATATAAAATACACCATTGGCATCCGATGGCCCAATTTATGTTATTCCCTTTTGGAATACAACTATATAAAACATACAAATAGCCTCTTTATGGCCTATTTAACAATTAGTGTAAATAACACATACAGCTGTCTATTATTAAACTCAAGTTATTCATGCCTTTATAAACTGCATTTATATGCTAACTTATTTATTTAAACCATATGCCATTTATTTTATTTTAAATGCACATATCAATATATTTTTAGACTCGACACTTCATGTCAAGCTAACCTCAACAACCATAAATTCCCAATGTTTTTATTGAACAACATGCCAATAACTTATACATTCTCAAAACCATAAATGTTTTTTAAATTGACTGTCTGCCTAGATACACAAGCCAAGAAAAATAGAAAAGTGAAATTATGCAGGAAACAAAATTGGAATGTTTTTCCATATTAAATTTGTCTTACAAGACGAAAGAAAAAATAAACGAACTTAATGAACCGGAAATGCACTTTTAAAAACAGAACGTCACAGATTTATGCACTTTTTAATGGTACGTTTACCGTTGGGCCAATCTAGGCCAACTCAGGGCTGCCTACCGTACTGTAAGATTTAGTATTGTCATAGTAAAATAAGAATAGTAAGCTATCTAAGTCCAAATTCCTCTATACTATAACAAAAATAACTGTTTTTTTATCATATAGGGGCAAACGAGCAGTCGGGGACATTTTTTTTTGCCTACCGACGCCTATATTACTATAGTCTCTATGCGGATTTCCACCAACTTACCAACCATAGACCATAGTCTATGGTTGGTAACTGTGGTGGTTGGCCGTGGTTGGCCATGGTTGGCCGTGGTTGGCCGTGGTTGGCCGTGGTTGGCGATGGTTGGTCGCCGACCCGGACCAGTGTCGGTTTTTCGACACAGATCAAAGGGAGTTGGCGGCCAGCTAATGTTGCCACAACCGTACTATAATATTAGTTAAAAATATTAATATAATAATATTAATAATATTACTATAATATTAGTATATACATGGTTAGTTTTTGGTCACTGGCCATATTTAAAAATAAGGAAATAAACATCATTTCAAGGGTGTGTTTTAATTTTATCGTCTTATTTGTAATATTTCGTTACATGAACATTTTGAAACGCTCCGTAAATATACCTACGCTCTTTAGCACCCGAAGAGAATGTTGACTTCAACAGCTAATTGTTTCGTATCTAGTTTCCTGTCTAGCCGCGCGCAGTTCGCGGCGGCAACGATCGATTATGTTACATAATACTATATTTTCAAGACTGTGATATTTATATTGCAAATAGCTAAAAATTGTGTTTATTGATGCATGCTTAATGTCTCAACAAGCTTTTTTTTATTTGAACCTGTCCCGCCTACCTAAAGTTAATGTACTATATTTGATTGGAGTATACTATATTTTTTAATTCTTATTTTGAAAATACTTTATTTCCCCGAAGAAATGTTGGCAACCCTCCGGCCAGAGTTTGTGACGTATTGAGGTTGGCCGAGGTTGGCCCGCCAGACGGATGTCTATGGTCTATGGTCGGCGTAGACGTAGACAGAGAATAATAGAGGTTACAATAGACAATATATGTATATATATAATACAATAGTAATTTTGTAAATTTACTTATTTTATGAATATTATAATATCAATGATATTATTAAGGTTTAGATAGTATACAATTTATTAATTTAATTAATATTATTGTTATTTAATTATGTATATTTTATTTGTATAAATTTGTGTATATTATATTATAATTATATATTTATTTTATTCACTATGACATAGTAGACACGAAAAATAAGTTTATATGTTCTATACATTGTATAGAACATATAAACTTATTTTTCGTTTTTAACTGTGCACCACCTCCATGTAATTTTAATTTATCCTCTAGGTTAAGGTTGCTTGGAAGAAATTTCTGTAAATTAAAAAGGCCGCCTTTATGTGCGTCCATACTGTAACATATTGTACAGTACATGTTACAGTATGGACGCACATAAAGACGGCTTTTTTACTGCTTTTACTGTCTATACTGTGCACAATAAAGAATATTTTCATTATGAAAGTTATCATTACATTGTTTGTGTAAATTGGGACCGGCACGACCAGGAGGCTTTTTTTTCTTTTTATTTTTTTATATATTTATTTTATTAGTATCATAATATTATAATATATAATTATAATATTAATGATATTATTATTGTTCATAGATTGTATACAAATTTGTATTTTAATTAATATTATTGTTATTTATTTATGTATATTTTATATGTATAATTATTTAATGTAATAAATGTTTGTTTATATTTGTGTATTATATTGTAATAATGCCGCCTTTGTGTGTGTCCATACTGTAACATGTACTGTATTGATTTTACTGTCTATAATGTGCACAATAAAGAATATTTTCATTATTAAAGTTACCATTACATTGTTTGTGTAAATTAGGGCCGGCACGACCAGGAGGTACCTCTCGCTTACACGAGACTGGCGTAAAGTGATAGCTGTGCTGTCGCGTTTCGTGTGGTGAGTACGTAGCCGGTGCCCCATGGAGGAGAAAGGAGGGCAGCACATCTCTATAGCCTCTATGCGAATGTCTATGGGCGTCGGTAGTCATGAATCAGGAAAATGTCCCGACTGCTCGTTTGCCCCTATATGATAAAAAAACATAGATATTTTTGTTATAGTATAAGAGGGCAAACGAGGAGTTTGGAATTGGAAAGCTTACTATTCTTATTTTACTATGACAATACTATATATTATAATACGGTAGGCAGCCCTGAGTTGGCCGAGGTTGGCCCAACGTGTAAACGCTACATAAGGTTTTATTGTTTGCCAGTATCACTTGACGCACTAAACGTTCATAATTAGATGGCGCTGCTGCTGCATATCTGGCGTTAACAATAATCATAATAGTAATAATTCTAATTCTCTTTTTAATAAAAACATTTTCATTTCATAACCAATGAACGCACGAGGACGTGCGTACGTCAGTATGGCCGTGACGGCGCCTGACCTCATTAATAATTGAAAACAACACCTGCATAGCGCAGGTAGTATTTGTGACGTCATCAATAGTTGAAAAACAACACCTGCATAACACAGGTGGTGTTTGTGACAAATAAGTTAATTCACATACAATCTATATAAAGAAGGACACGCCCACTAGAGGGATCATTCGAGTGTCAGTGTTCGCCCGGTGTACCTGCGGTACCGTGGCCACGTTACATAGTGAGTTTGTTATATCGTTACTCTGTCCAAAAGCGTGATATTAAGTAAAAATTATTAGAAGTGAACTACTGTGTTTTATTAAACAAAGTGTGAAACCAAGAGTTGTTTTATTACCTACGTAAAACATATCATGTCGGTCATCCTAACCCGACATGTGTGATGTAGGTACTATTGTTTGTATGTATACAATGTCATTGATACAATTAATTGGTAGGTTGCATCACAAAGAAAAGAATCATTTGTGTAGCGCAAACAACTGCCCTATTTTTAGAATCATAAGATAATTTTATTGACTGCAGTATGTGAGCAAAGAATAAAATAAATATATAATCCATAAGTCTTTCATCGATCAATTACTAAATCATCGAATCGACTTTTCCAACATTCATTACCAATCTAATATCTTTCACTAATTATGGCCTTATCGATGGCTAGGATAAAGCATAATATCGTATTATTATAGGCACAACAATGTAATGCATTAAAATCGATACTTGATGCGATACTTTGTAAGAGGTAGTGCCACACTGCATGCTTGCATGCAGTCGAATTGGGCCGGCACGACCGGGGAGGTAGGTACCTCTCGCTTACACGAGACCGGCGTAAAGTGACAGCTGTGCTGTCGCGTTTCGTGCGGTGTGTAAATAGCCGGTAGCCCATGGAGGTGGGAGGAGAATGGAGGGCAGCGCATCTGTATAGCCTCTATGCGAATGTTTGTGGGCGTCGGTAGTCATGAAAATGGCTCCGACTGCTCGTTTGCCCTCCTATACCATAAAAAAAAAACTTTCTTTAATGTGTACCTAAAATTTGTAATTATCGCATATAGGCCCCGTGGCTTAGCTGGTTAAAGCGCCTGTCTAGTATTTTATAAATTTTTACGTGCATTCATGACGTTACTGATTTGATTAAGGGCCGAACCCAGTGTCGCCATAAATAATATCTATTGATATGTAATGTTATTGACATTTCTTTTCAAAGCTACATTATTGGGCATAATTATAATAATACCATACAGATTCTCTTCAATTTATATACAAAAGTAAAAAAGGGAGCCTTTATTGGACCATTTTGTTATCCGTCTATATGTATGATGAAGTTGTGTAAGTAGCCGGTGGCCCATGGAGGTGGGAGGAGAAAGGAGGGGGCAGCGCATTTGTATAGTCTCTATGCGGTTGTCTGTGGGCGTCGGTGGTCATGAAAATGGCTCCGACTGCTCGTTTGCCCCCCTTTACCATAAAAAAAAAAGTTGAATTTCATCTCAAACTAAATTTGTCAACTTACGGCCATTTTCCATATTCTAACTATTGATGGATTGTACCTCACTATCTATCTCAAAATCATGTCTCCGGTAGCTCAATTGATTTATTGATACACTATTGAAAACGGCGTTAAAAATGTTTAATACGTGTACCTCCCGTTGGTATTTCTAGAGCATAAGTCCTATTCTAAATAGGTTGAATTTTTGAAAATTTCTAGATAATAAAGTCTTCTGTAATAGGTATATTGTATTCGGTATGTGTTATATTTTGTACGATGGTATATAACTTGTGATGTATTGTTTGTGTTATATTGTAATCCGTCCAAATAAAGCAACTCTATTCTATTCTAAATTCAACATAATTCTGGATGATGCAGATGAGCATGGAGAAGGCGGAGACTTTGTGCCGCGTCTGCGGGGACAAGGCCTCCGGGAAGCACTACGGGGTGGCCTCCTGCGACGGCTGCAGAGGTTTCTTCAAGAGAAGCATTCGCAGGTATACAGACGTACTAAATAGTATTAGCGCGAAAGAGATCGCGGTCGCGTGTTGGTGACCTTAGACGCGCACAATTTTTTTTTGGACAACAGGACTAACGAAATCTCACAAAGAGCAAGAAAATTTTTAACGCTAATATTAAGTATGAGTAGGTGAGAGGTTTCCGTCGGTTATACTGTCCCAATGTGGCTGCAACACTATGACACGCCTTTTTACATAATTTCTTATAAATAATCTAGTTTCGCCCGTGTAGCCGGAACACCCCGCTCCTATTCGTATAAATATAATGCGTATACCTTCCTCACTAAATGGGCTCTGATACCTTGAATTGCAAATTGAATTGAAACCACCAGAATTGCAAATTGGAACACTACGAGCCCAAAATCCTGAGGTTGGCGTGGTCAACCATATAATCAAAGTTTTCTGCCTAACAACATTAATATAGATTATCACTTAAAGAGATAAGATTTTTATACAATTGCCACTATTAATTTATGGCAATAAATAGTATTAGTCATATAAAAATATTATTTACTAGCGACCCGCCCCGGCTTCGCACGGGTAGATATTTATTTTTTAAGCTCTCTGAAAAAAAATAATTGTTTTATAGGTATGTTTTTATAAGTTTTTTATTCGTGTTACATTTCTTTGTTTCGTACCTGCTTAACTCTTTTATTTATGTTTTTAAATTGTAATTTAAATTCCTAATAGCATAATAGGCGTAACTACTTTTAATTTGAGTTCGTGGGGTGGCAAGCCGGCAGGCCGGCAGGCCGGTCAGTTTAAAAATTCTTGTGGATAGTGTACTGTATCTTCGGCGTTACACACGGTGTCGATGGATTTAAAACTTTTAAAATCACCGGGTATTTTTTCAATAATCATTTTGTTAATTTTATTTCATATCGGCCGGCGGCCATCATTCATTTTAATACCAATTACAATTTTAAATTCGTAATATCTTTTGAATGGAATGTCTGATCGGAATAAAATAAAAAGTAATTTATAGCTATTGAAACAACCTTGTTCAATAAATAGTTTATTTGGATAAGGATTAGTATTTGACGATAATATGATCAATAAACATAGGCTAATAATTTTAATTACTTTTATTCCATGGAAAAGTGGTTATAATGGCTGAAATATATATGTTTGGTTTATACTATCGCGGACTTTTTTGTAGGCATTATTAAGATCTACAACTTTTCTATAGAAGTCAACCATACATCTCTAACCATTTAGGCAGCGTTCGCGAGAATCGTTTACGTATGGCAGTTTTTTCGTCGACTTACTCCACAATTTTCACTACCTCGAAAAATCCTATCTATTTTCCGGGATAAAATATAGCCTATACAAATTCGGAAGAATCCCTCTAAGTAATGGTAAAAGAAATTTTTAAATCGGTCCAGTAGTTTTTGAGCCTATTCAATACAAACATACAAAAATACAAAGGTTTCCTCTTTATAATATTAAGTACTAGCTTCCGCCCGCGGCTTCGCCCGCATAGATTTCGGACTTCATAAATTAAGTGTTTTTACAAAGAAACCTTCCTCTTGAATCACCCTATCTATATTAAAAAATCCATCAAAATCTTTTGCATTGTTTTAAAGATCTAGGGCATAGAGACACACAGACGGCGGAAAACGACTTTGTTTTATACTAAGTAGTGATAATAAAATTTATAACCATAATTATNNNNGGCAAATTATTGGGTACTATTGGTATACGCGGTATTAATACACATTCTCTTTTCGCTGTTCCTGTGAGGATCGTGGCTTTTATAATAAATCTACCCAGATCTGTAATGAGTAGTCCATATAAAATTTCTAACCAATCGGTTGAGCCGTTTAGAAGTTCGAACAAAGTCCGACAACAGCGCCACCTACCGGATCCAATTGTATTTTTTACGATCCAGGTAACCATCGAAATATCATATAAAATTTCAACCCATTCGGTCAAAAATCTAAACCCTAAACTTAAAATATTTTTTTCGGGATAAAAACTATCCTGCATGTATGTTATTACAGGTTCCTTTCTAACCATATGACTAATTTCATGAAAATCTGATAAGTAGTTGTAACGTGAGGGAGTAACAAATAAATTAAAGTCAACATCCCATAGCATCCCACAGGAACATTTTTTCGGGATAAAAATATCCCATATATTAATACAGGTTCCCTTCTAACCATATGTCAAATTTCATGAAAATCGGTTCCGCAGTTTTTACGTGAAGAAGTAACAAACAAACAAACAAACAAACAGACAAACTTTCACATTTATAATATTAATAAGATAGATTTCGTCAAGTATCATCCATCATTAACTATAGTGTGGATCAAATGTGCGTTCAGGAACTTGGACTACGTGTGCAAGGACAAGGGTCACTGCGTGGTGGACGTGAGCCGCAGGAACCAGTGCCAAGCGTGTCGCTTCTCCAAGTGTCTTCGTGTCAACATGAAGAAGGATGGTAAGTTGAGCTCTTAGGTCAGTCCGGCCACCAAAAGGTGACACTTACGCTCCAGTGTCCGGCACATAAGTTACAGTCTATGAAGACATTTGACGGAAACTTGACGGATGGTGCAAATGCAAGGATTATTATGAACAGCAGTTGTCACAAACCACATTCTGGATTAAAAAAATGTGTGTGCAGAAGAGTCCTACCTCTTAATAATGTAAATTCTGCTGAATGTCTATTCACCTTTAGTTTTAAATCTCCACTGTTCTGCTAGATATCAAACATAAAAAAAATGTTTGAGCAAAGAATAAATAAACTGAAGTAAAAATCTAGTTAATAAAATATATTTTTACTTCAGCTTATTTATTGTTATTGTATTTAATTATATTTACTTTGTGATCGACTTTTGTTTGTTACTCATAAGCTTCAAAATTTGGAAGTTCTTGAGTACCTAATAAACAAAAGCATAATATATCAAAAAATTAAATCGGCGCGGGAGCCTGAATAAAAAAAACAGGCAATTTCGACTGACTGCCAGTAAGGATCACGATCTCGTAGGGTTATTATTATATTACTAATCATAGATACTTTTTATTAAGTCTATGTTACTAATTATTACTGATTTTTTGAGATCATTTTGCCTGCAATTTGGTTATTTTTTGGCATCCTCCTTTGAGCACTCCCTACAACAAACTTCCAATTATTATTTTAAAGAATTATGATAGTCTTTTAGACTGTAAGTACCTACTAAGTACGGCGTGCGCACAGAACTTGATTCTTAGTGGATGTACCGTACTCATAAAATACTGCGTAAAGAATATCATCTTTATACATTTTGTAGTCCTAGTGAATTCTTAGGATGAGATTCATGGGATATTTCTTGGAAGTCATTTTTTAAAACGTTATTCAACTTTTTATTTAAATAAACCAAATTTTATTGCAATTGGTTTAGCCAGTTTTCAGCGACCCTAAAAGCACATACAAAAATGCCCTTTTAGTGCACAAACTATCAAAAACTATAACAAAAAAAACAAAAGCTATTGTTTCCTATTCTGTGTGAAATCAGTATGAAAGTGTAAAAAAATGTTCATACATATCTTATCCCATTATATATAGAATAGAAGATATAGAATTTAGTAAACACGTTAAGTGTATGACAATATGAATTCAATCATCGTATAGAACTGTGAATAGTTTGTATATTAAACGTCGGGGGAGCAAGTATTTGTATCAATAAAGTATTTATTCAGGCATGCTCCGAGCAGCATGTCTTTTCCATTAGGAGACACTTGAAGTATTTGCGGCGGATAAGTGTCGGTGAGTGCGAAAAAAGTCGGGGGAGGACGTCTTGCCCTCGGATCAATCCGCAGGCCACAAGTTCACACGCGCCATTTATTTCTAACCGGCAATAATTTAACGGGATTCCTTTTTTTAGTGTTGAAACCTTTTTAGTGTGACGTCAAATATTTTTAGTCTATCTTATTCTTGTAGCATTACATTGGGCTACGTACTGCTACGCTACGTACCAATTCTACGTGGACATTAGAATGTGTTAAAAATATATACTTACAGGAAGAGGTAGCGGCATGCATGGTGCATGCTGACTACACCCTCCTAGGCAACGGAATTGGGCCAGCACACTTGATACGGCGTAAAGTGACAGCGTCGCTGTCGCGTTTCATGCGGTTTGTGAGTTGCCGGTAGCCCATGGGGGAGGGGGGCAATCATGCGGATGTCTATGGGCGTCGGTAGTCATAAAAAGGCTCCGATTGCTCGTTTACCCCCTTATGCTATAAAAAAACTTTCTCTTACTGACATCTCCGTTCCGTTAGCTGACAATTTGAAAAAGTTTTGCGTACGGCATAGTGTGTCTAATTAGTCAGAAGGTTTAACTAATTGGTCGGCTGGCAAACGACTTCACAGTTTTATTTCGTAGCTTATCGTTATAATTGTTTGTTGTACGTATAATTGATGGTAACAAGAATATGAAACTAACATTTAAAGAGCGTAATCACACCAAATTATGAAGTATGCAAGACAATTACGACTAATTTGTGACCAATTAAAGTAATATAATTAGTGAACTCGATAAGAATTTAATAATCCGACGAAAAGTACTTTAACAATTTTTTACATTAAAACTAAAGAAAGAAAATTATTACACAGTAAAATTTCGATTTAATTTTTATTTATTTGATAATTAATGTACACTGGAAACATACATGATAAACTTAACATTATAACAAAATTGTATAAAGTTAGGTACCTACCTACTTACTGTAAAAATATAGTGAGGTTAACTGTTTTAAAAATTAAATTATTCCCAATAATCAAAACACAGAATTTCCTTACATCCTCTAGGTTTACTTGCATCCGACTTGAAACCAACTTCAAAATAAAACTCCTTTTTTGGGCCTAAATTTGTGCTGCCGATGCGAAGAGGAGCCCGATACAGTTCCATCGGATTGCTATGAGCGTCTGTCGGACGACGATCAGGCTTGGTTACGAAAGATGGACTGACCCCCTACTCTCCCGCAGATGAGAGTTTGTAATAACTATATTAACAATTATTATCATGACCAGAGGGACTGAGTGATCCCGCTCCCCACAACTGTGAGTTGTGACGTCAAGGACAGCTCGCGCGCGGTGTCTAAAATGATCTCGGCGCTAACGTGATCAACCGTTCACGTTGACCAACTCATAGGACATCCATGACCAGGTACACCGTCTCCTCATCTTCGCCCACAGACGGGTGGAAAGACTCGCGTGCGACAGTCTCAGAATACCCAATCGCATTAAACAATTAAACTAATATTGTTCTGAACCATATGGCTGCCATCTAGGCGTGTTCCGCGTAATTAATGTAGTTATTGTAATACCGGTGTGAGCCGCCAGGGCGGTTCGGTCGCTGTTTACCGGTGACGCGTTGCTACGGTGACTTGTGATCGAGACGCCATATTTTTATTGTATTGTGACATCTCTTGAGTGATCGTTCGCTGACTTGTAATTGTAATTGTTTTACGCCGTGTTTTGTTGCGGCTGAGACCGGTCGCGTACATAATTTGAGACTTGAGTTTATGATTGCTAATTTAAGTTATGTGTTGGTTCCCCTTTTGATATTATCGGGAGTGTGTCCAGATACGCAAGGTAATTGCATTAATTTTAAGTTTAATTTAGCTCTGCGTAATCGCAGACAAAGTTCTTTCTGCTTGAGCCCTGTGTAATAACATTCCATCCACTGCGCAACAAATCCAGGGACAGAACTGAACAAATATGAATAGAATTTATATGAAATTATTATAAATAAATATTGAAATCTAGCATAATATGGTTATTAAGTATTTAATATAAGTTATCAACTGCTTGTAGAGCAGATAAATCTATCTTAGAATGGATATATTACACTAAACTTACTGTAATATTACATATATTTTTGTTATATTGGATTTACAATATCAAATATAAATATATTTTTTGTCCTTTTATGGAATATATTTTTGTCTTGCCATAGTTATCCCCACTAACATCGACACCATCAGAAGGTATTACAATTCGTTTCCCACTTTCTCCATGTTTCTACTGTTTAAATATGCGATGACACTGAATGACTCTTATTTTAACATCACCTAATCTACTCTCGCCTCACCAGTAGTAGGTGAAAGATTCTTTCTTGTCCGTGGTAACTAGATTCGGTTGCGTAGCCGTAATGAACTGGCTCTCGCAATCTACTGACCCACACCATTTTATCCACCGCTCGCCGTAATGCTTACATAATTCAATAGTTTTAATGTTATAGGAAGTGTATGTAATATATTCAACAAATCTTCGTAATTTGTGACACTCAAAACTCTGAAAATATACCCTATTTACTCAATATTTTCCATGAATTCGGCTTCAAACTCAAAGTGAGGAAATGTTAAAAGACCTGAAAGAGATCACTGTGCTGAGTCTCGATCTAGACCAATCCAAATATAAAAGTACTTGAGTTCACCGCTGCACTTTCATGTCATCTTTTCGCTTTCACGTCGAGAGTGGCCTGCCATTATCGCTGTTCTTGAAGCTGGCACTTAAATATGCTTTCAAATAGACGTCCATATTCCCGCAGCAGAATGGAATTGACAAAATTATTTGTGACGGTTACAAATAAAATTTTCCTTTAATTCTACGTTAGAATAGCTTCAAATATTTGTTAAACGCAAGCTATCTGAGGTAGAATTTGGTCATAATTTCCGTACGAAATATGTCAAATCTATCTCCAATAGCCAAATCAATCAATAGATAGCCATAAATCGGTAATTATCATCGTCTTCAGTTTTTTTTGCCCCTCATTTTCTTACCAATCAATTACCATTTTCTTACAACTTAGACTGATGACACATCTGTTCCAAAGTCTACTAGTACTGGACCTTCTCCCGTCTAAAATATTATTCCACCCAGTCCCTAGAACTACTATATTTTTTATGAAAATGCTATAAAAATTATCTTTACTTGTAGGTAACGATTGATTTATAATTTCATTAAACACATACATAAATTACAACACGATCCTGCCCCGTTAGTCCTATGAAGTTTTCTAAACACCTATATAATCTACATCTGGAAGTTGAGCCCTTCTCAAAAAATCCAAAACCCTTAAATCAAAATTCTAATATAGCTATGCTGTAGGCATCTTTATCTCATTTTATTTTCATGCGCACTGCAGTTATGTCTTTTAAAGCGAAGACTGCCCGCGCTGTACTCACTTGTATGACTACATGGGTCTATGTGACTACAATAGAGTCGCTGTTAAAACAACAACACTATTTCCTGGTAAAACTATATACTAAGTACATACTTTTTATTGAACTAGAATTTACTATAAAAATATAGATGAATAAATTGAATTTTTATTCTAAATTTAAATTAGAAATCTAGGGGTGAAATAAAAACCAATACCTATACTACTTTTTTTAGTTAATATTTTTTTAATTCTTGGATATTTGTTAGTATTATTCATTTCGCAATATTTATGGTTAAAAGAATATTTAGCTAATTGACAATCAGAAGATTCCAGGTTCACATACCTACTGACAGGGTGGTATACAGTGTAAGATCGACTGTTTCTATAATCTATTCAATAGAGGCCCAATATGGTTTAAAAGAATTTGAAAATAAATTAGCTATGAATGAAATTTCTCTAATTCGAACGGAGTTAGAAACGCCATCTCCATATCATTTTAAGAACTAAATTGTGAATTGTTCCAAACGCCATCTCTATTTTATGTGTAGAACCAAACTTATAAGGCTACGTTCCGAAATTTACAATTATAACCGATCCCTTGTCAAATGTCAAGCCGCAGTATACATTTGACAGTTGTAAAAGGTCTGAGCCTTGGAGTATAATATTATTCCTCCAAGGTCTGAGCAGTATTTACAGTGATTATTATGGAATGCACTCTACGTAACTGAACACTTATACTGGCACGCATTATGCCAATATCAGTGCGCGTCGAATGGAAAACGCCCATAAATGCGGCGCTTTTATACATATATCATATTATCATGTCAGTCACGGTTTTGCAGTTCGAGATTGCACTTGATTGGGTGAAATCGATTGACAAGTAGTAGTTCAAACAGTACCTAAGGTAGAGGACAACTTACTGTGAACGATCTGTGGTTGCTAAGTTAGTACTATATTACTCGGGGAAACCGGGGTGCCCTTGGTCTAGACGAAGGGTCCCTCTAGAGTCTAGAAAAATCGACTCGTAGATGTTCAGCTAACAGCTAAGTGGACTTTGTTGAAAATAAGCTGGCATACTCATTACACTACTAGTACCTCCACCACCAGCGAGATGGCGCTGTAATATAATTTTACAAAGAGCTTCGTTTTTATAATATTACACAAAAAATTGGCCTAAATTGATGTTTCACGTATTTATTTCCTGAAATAAAAGAAAATATCCTAAGTAACACATTTTATGTTTCCGCGTTTGTTAAGTCGCATTGCTATACCATAGAGTAACTTATATACTGGGTATAGAGTAATCAGCCAACTTAGGCTAAAGTGACATCTAGTGAAGATCCTTCAAACTAAATATTCTGTGTATATAGATACCATACGACTAGGTAGGTATATACTGCGGCAATTTATATTTATAATATTTATATTTTATAATTATAGGAACTGGAAACAATGGTAATAAAATAACTGCTTTGATTCAACTCTTGGATCTAAAGTTATCCAGTGACGTTTCAACGAAAGGAAAAATGTACGAACTGAAAAGACCGTGGTTATACGTTCGTATTCAGTTGCTATAAGTTTTAAATAGATAGCGCTTTTTAGCAGTTTAAATGGTTTAAAATCTGCCAATAGTTTTGTAATTACAATTTTTGAAGTTATTGTTTTGACTTTATTTCTTTACTTTTATTTATTATAAAGAATAGAACTTAATACATGATTTATCTGTTCTTTCATAAACTAATTGATACATAAGTATATATTTTGTTCGAATGTTCCAATGAAACCTACAGGCCAAATTGAAATGGTTTTTTTTTCATCCTGAAGTTCGATAAGTCACAGTCAAACCTCATTAAGACCTACCAAATAATATATATTAAAAATTACGTCTTATTTTTGACCATGTGTAAAAGGTAAGGGATATTAAATAATGTAATAATTTGAATACAAAATGAGAAATTCGAGGATAAATATTTGTTTCATGTATAGCTATTGAAAAGCAATTATCTTATCGTTAACATCGTCATCAACCTCTCTACTTTTGGACTCTTCTTATTTTAATTATTCCAGTGCACGGTGAGATGCCGAGATAACCGATGCTTTGCTACTTGCACGCAATTCGAATAATATTTTAAAGTTTCTTACATACTACTTCTGTCACAAATATAAGCAATTTTTTTAAAAAGGTATAATTTTTTTTTTTGAGTTGATTAAAATCTTACGCGCTATTATTTCTACAGAGGAGAAGAAGGAATTGCATAATGTCCCATTCCCTAGAATCTAGGATTTGTAAAAAAGTTAGACCCCAAACGTCTGTCGGCGTCATGCAAAGCGCAGGTGTATCGATGCGCCCTGCCCTGCATTAACGTCCCAGATACGGGCCGCGCCTGTAGTCTAGCTGCTAACGCTGAGACCTAGATTTTATTTAATGTTTTTGTATTACTTAGCGTAATTTAAATTGGTACCATTTATCAACCGTAACAACTATGTTTATTATTAATTCAATCATTCATTGTTATTTTACCTTAAATATGAAGTTGTTCTTTTTTCTTATATTTTCAAGTAGTATTTTTTGTTTGAATTTTCCTCCGCGTCGTCACCTGTTGAGTAAATTCAAGTGGAAAAGTTATGGAGAAAGTTTTGAAATTGTGGATTGCAAGAGAATTTTAAAGGATACTGGCAGCTCTTCATACATTGCCTGGCACACTTCGACATGCTTACGAACAAGAATGAAATTAAAAGGAAAATACAGATGTCCTACGTAGATTATTATAAAAAATCACAACAAATATTAATGGTGGTAAAGGAGAGATATGCGAATATAAAGAGGTAATTTTTAGGTTATAATTCGTCATTTTAGGTTATATTGTGTCAAAGCGCTTGTCAAATAAGTAACGACATAGGAGAAATTGAACTTTAGTAATATCTTTAAGATCTGTACGTTACACATAGGTATATTAAACCCAGCCTAAAACATCATTATTAAATTTACACGTAAACATAACATTTAAACGGAATTTAACAGATTGTAGTTTAATACTTGGAGTAAAGTTAATCTATGTTTATTAATAAGGTTGTTCAGTTAATTTCTTCAGCTCGCTGATTTAGTAACTATTTATGATCGACGAGGTTTAGATTAACATAACAAATAATCGAACTAGAAAATTATATTTATTTAATTCTGATATTCGATAAATAAAAAACGTTAATATAGTATAGTATACTATTTTGAATTGGAAAATCGATTCTAGGTCATTTGATTCCAATCGATTTGCCGATTATTTCTTTTGAGAACGGTTGTTCATGCTAGTGCTATTATTTTTTATTTATTTTAGCGATTAATTAGCAGAATATTTTTATTGTTTCATTAAATAATGTCATTTTATTTTAATTGTATAATTTCAAAGTACAATTATTACATAAAAATATAATCAATAAAATAAATAATATTGTAATGAACTAGATATTTTATGATTAAATGGAAAAGATAATTTTGTTAAAAAAATCGATGTATGGCAACTTACTAATCCCAGAATTACATTATATCCTTTAATTAATTAAATAATAATAAATTAAATTTATTTGTGACTATACTTCACCATCAAAATGACTAAAAAACGAACATAGTAAGTATGCATATCAAAATAAAAATAATTATTAATTTTAAAATTTTATTTGTGCTCTTTGCTGGACCAAGTTTCGCTAACGTCCTTTGTTCTATTGAACAACGAATTGAGTCAAATTAATGTTAATTAGCTTAACTTGCAAATTATCTTTTACTGATCTATTAAATTATACTTATATTAGGTTGAGTCAAATTTGAGACAGGAGAGACATTTATAGTTATGGAATTTTCTTTTCTACACTGAATTTATAATATTATATCATTTGCTACTTGAGTGGAAGCTTGCACATATTCCGTTTTGTTGCCCTTGCGAGGGTAAGGGCAGAGCTTTGTGAGGCCCCCTGGGACAAAGCCTAGCCAGTGAGAGGTGGGGAAAACCTGGGTAGTAGGTGGAGCAGAACCCAGGTAGGGGGTGTGGCAAAGCCCCGGGGCGGGGATAGAGCCGGCTAGGGGATGGGGTTAATGGCCTAACGGGTCTGAGGGGAAAACCCTCATAACAAAGAAAACATGTGGGTAAGCTATTGGAATTAAGCTAATTGAATTAATTATCGGAAGAAACGAAATTGCAGGAAAAAATATGAAAATAAGAGCTATGAATGTTTATGAAAGACTTTAAAAAAATATCATTGATAAACTAAATTTAGTAAATAGCACTGTAGAAACTTTTATCTTTTAGTGTTTTTTTTTAATTTTGTTAAAAATAATTACGATTTATAGTATTGTTTTGTTGTTCCATTATTTATTTATTAATTTTTATTATAATTTATTTTAATCCTAATTCAATCTGTGGTATAATGAAATAGTTCAAAGTTACCTGCGATATTAATTTACCCGCCAGTAGTGCTAATCCAAGCCACAGTCTGCTGATTCAGAGGGACAGGTGGAGAACAGCTGAGTTGCTCATAGTCTGACGCCTCCCCCCAAGCCTGCCCGGTATCGGTAGTCCTGTCCGGCATATCCTTGGGAATCACAGAAATATGACATTAAGGACGAGTACAATCCCCGGAACTCCTTCTCAAGAGATCTTTGAGCTTTCTGACCTATCATTGAATCTGGATGTTAATTGCGCGTCTCAGACTCGCCCTTGTTTTATGAACTTCGCGGGTGGTATCGACTGTCTTTATCGAAATGCTCTGGATTTTCCACTGGTACTGAGTTGTAGTGCGCCCGACTCCATCATGATTGGAAGACCGACTTCTGGCCGAAGCCGCTGCTCATTTATCGTCACAATTGTGAGGCCTCGCACCCCTCAAGTGCGGTGATAACTGAACTATCAGTTCATCAAATTCAGTTGTAACATTTAAAGGCTAACTAAATCCAACATTTAGGTATAATCCGTTTACCTTATTTATTTTACTTGTCTGTTTCTAAATGGTCTCACTAAGCACGCGGGCGTCAACCGGACTCATCCAAACTGCAGGAAACGCGACAACATGGACATCACTTCAGGCCAGCCACAACTCGCAACTATGCACTAGCTACTTGGCTAGTAATAAACTAGATATTACATTCTAACATTCTAAGATTTTCGGCCACTAGTTAGTTACACTTCATAATGATCAAAATGTCGAAATGTATGTCAGGGATCCACCGGGCGAATAGTCATGTTGACGATTTATGATTCGCCGTTAGTGAGTGCATGGAGACACAGTGAAGGAGGTAGGAAAGGAGAACGCATCTGCATAGCATATTGTCCCCATAAACTGTCGGTCGCATTACATGCTAAGCGCGATTGAAGCCCCAAATTCATTAAATGGCAGAATCATGCACAATCGAAAAATATTTTTAACCTAAGAGAGATTGAGTCGAACATAACAGTATCTTTGCTACTTTATTTTATTTATTCAGATATAAATCAGAGCGTTATTCAAAGTATAATTTTAAAAACAATCTATGCTCTCCTTTCCAGCTGTACAACACGAGCGAGCCAGGAGACCAGTATACGCCCCACCCATCCGTCTAAACTATTCTTCAAGACCGTTTTATCACAACTCAATGCCATATCCGCCGATATTTGAGAGACTAAGGGATGAGTATTTTGAACCACCACCGATTCAAGCTATGTCTGATATGCATGAAATCTACCGGGCACATCAAGCGCAGCCACATATTCCAATTACCTTACCATTCTATCCTGTGCATCCTCTGCAATACGCTATGGTTCCCCCATCTTCTTACATGCAGCCTGAAGCGTCTCCAATAATAATGCAGGATGGACTACCTCTCCATTCATACTACAATTTTCGTGAGTAAAAAAATATTAATTCATTCTACATTTACATACTCGTATATGTCTTTCAATTAATAACTGCTCTAGTGGCATTAGGCGGGGAAAAATATTTCTTCACCGATAATGATGCTTTTAAGATATACGATACTTTTCCGTGCTTGGTATAGAATTTTGAGATAGTTTTAAGTTTTCACTCCTATCGACGGTGCAGCGAAATTATTTCCATCGTAGGATCCAAACTATGGAACTACCTAATCGCTTGATGGTAATTTATTTGTTTGATAATGACGACCAGGCTGGCGCAGTGGTTCAAGGCAAGGACAGGGCTCGGATAAACGGTGCATGTTGAGCCAGGGGTCGTGGGTTCGACTCCCGCCTAGGTCATGTTTATCTATATGTATTTTTGTAATAAAAATCTTAAATATATAACATTTCTTAAATTTATAAAACCATATTAAGGATATTTCCGTTGTCTAGTACCCGTAACACAAGTCCTTGCGGTACTTAGCATGGTGCTATTGCTAGACTAACGTGGTGTGTAAAGTCCACTGATATTATTATTATTATGCAAAATATTACTCTTCTCAAAGTATTCCCTACCTGTAGTTAACGTACAGAAGCGCTATTTCAATAACAAAACTCATTTTTATTACAGATTCATCAGACGATATTAGCGTCCCGAATAATGATTCGCCTCTGAACCTGGCTCGTGAAGTGGAGACGGATTCCTCGAGTGAAGTCTCCAGCGCTGAAGACGTGTCTCAAAACCTGCAACTTCAGTACTTGGGTAATGGGTTTTGCTATTGTACTGGAGATTAGATCCACTTCACTTATAATTGACTGCACCGGCACCGGCGTAACAAATTGGCAAGACGGCAAAATATCCCCTGTTAGGGAGGACCGTAAGCATAGAATGATCTTGGAGAAAGATGACCTTTAGCGGTGTAATAACTCCACAGATTGTCCAACTGTCACATGTTCTGGAAACATAAACCTTTCTCCTCTTTAACTACTCACTATGATGTAAGTGATATTATTAAGATAATTATTAAATGTAAACTCAGTTACTTTTGTTTAGTGCAATAACACTTATTTGACTGCTGCGCTTTTTTCCTTTTACTTATATATACTCTAATGTACAATGCGAATTACAATGACGAGGCAAGCTATGCTGCGCGCTATGGTTTGTATTGCTATGCTGGCTCATGCTTCTTTATACGCTGGTGTCACTGTTGCCTGCTTTGTCCAGATTCTAAAACGCTAAATAACTCTTTAGTCTACGGCCAGTTACTGACTACTACTACTAAGATACTTTTTTGCTACGCTAGCGTACATACTTCCTTCCTTGATAGTTACACAACTACATTTACACCACTGCAGGGAGTAGACAAATGCAGATCATGTTACGACACTTGTGATGAAAGAGAACCGCTTTTCCGTTGTACCGTTAGGGGAATAAATACTATTCCCTTGCTAAGCACGAGTAAAAGAACAAAATAAAATAATATAACAAGAATAAAACTTTAATATTTATGTACTAAATTAAGTTTCATTGAGAGTCAAAGGGGTTGTATGCGTAAACTCCTGAAGACCATTGAATGTCTATCCTGAGGGTGATCCTTAGCATTCCACTTAACTTAGGTCACTTCTCAGCGCCCTAACACGACAGGTGGAACTCCATAACCATGTGGTAACACCTTCCGCCATGCCAGGCCTAGCCCGGTGGTCTTCCGCAGCGTATGAAGTTGAAGCCCAAAATGAAGAAGTAAGGAAAAGAAAAAGGGGTCCCGTGATAAGCTGAAACCGAAGAAAATATCCAAGAACCCTGGAAGAGACACGCCATTATAGGGTGAGCCTTCCCGATTTAAGCCCCAATGAACTCCTGAAAGGATTCGGGAATGGCTCTTACTCAATCTAATTATTTTTTTTAAGATAAATGAACCAATCCCAGTGTTAAATTAAATTAAGTTTTACAACTATTTAAAAATAATCGATACAATACTCCAGGCAGGGCCTGTTTAATATAAATTTAATCCAAAACTCAACCTTAATACCTATTCCAAACGGATATTTCGTGGCAAATCCCCAGGGTAAAAGTGTTTTAGAACAAGACAACGATTTTTGATAAAAAAATAACCACTGACAAGAATTCCCAAAGATAATAGATAATTTGTGTGAATAAATTTAATTATTTACAAAAACTATGAGAATAGTAGAAAATAAGTAAAAAGTGTTTTTGATGTTGACCAGACTTAGTATCTATACACCACAAAAAGTTTCATTCGATTTCATCCGCTCAGTAGTATCGGAGATCAGCCCGGACAAACAGACATACTAAAACATTAAAAAACATTGAAAAATGTTCTAGTACTATTTAAACATTGCCCCCAATAATTTTTTCGCATATGTACTTAATAATACAATAGTTTTGTCTGTCGGTCTGTTGTGCGGCTTTCACGCAAAAACAACTGGAAGAATTTCGATTTAACTTTTTTGTTATATAGGTCTTCGGTAACATAATATACGCTAATATTATTATTATAATGTAATATTTATCAATATATATTTAATGCTGCAGTCGGTATCTCGACTTCAAATACACAGTGTATTTAAAGTCGAAGTTGTAAATAAAAGTAACGGGTTGACAATTCGGCCACTTAACATTACACGTTACCATGACAACATATTTTTCCAATAATGACACGACAGCATCTGTCCGGTCAACTAGTCTTCAATAAATTTAAAAAAACTCACGCGCCCTCCAACGGCATTTTGGTAAAACTAACTCAACTAAAACAGATAACATAACATATATAATATGCTACACCGTGTATTAAAAGAGGATTTTCATTGAACAGGTCGCAATATGATGGGGACAGTCCGGGAGAGTAAGGACTTCTCAGATTTGGGGAGGTTCCTGGAGATGGCTGTGGATTGGGCACGCACGAACATGCAATTCCAAGACATCAGCTCAGAGGAGCGCCGCATGCTGCTGCTCAACAACTGGCGGGAGCTCCTGGTGCTTACACTAGCACAGCAGCGCTACGCTTTCGACGAAGGTAATTTATGATGCAATAATAGTGACAAAAAATAATTAACTTTTGTAACAGCTTAAACATTGTTTACGATTAAACTGCCAGTATAATTGGAGGGTCCCGGATCTACAAGCAACAGGATCCCTCCGGCATCGTCTTCAAATACCTTTCTCTACTGAATACATCTCTACAGATAAAAAATACATACAAACTCTGATGCCAATCTTGAAAACTTTATTCCGATATTTATTACGTTATGTTCAAACAATTTGCTTGTTGAGGAGATAAACGTAACCGGGTGTCATGCTAAGCAATGTTTTGTGATGGATGTCCGGATGGGTTACAGTCATGTCATAATATACTTAGTGTCTTTTTTATTTCTCGTTGTCCACTTATACTATAAAAAAATCATCTATTCACAAAACCGCACCATATTAACGTGTCTCATGTTCAACAGAGAGTATCATATCTCGGCTCGCGGGCAAAGTTCATAAAGTCGGGGAAGACCTTACCCGTCTCACCAGTTTCATCAAAAGAATAAATCTGCAGAAGCCGAACGAATATGAGTTCAACTCCCTTAAAATGATAATGCTTTACCGCACAGGTAAGATCATATATTACTAACTTGAGAAATCTAAAATCGACCTTGGTGAGACAGTTCAAAAATATTAGGTAAATTACGATACGTAGCTTAACGGCTACTTACACACCGCACGAAACGCAACAGCTGTCACTTTACGCCGGTCTCGTGTAAGCGCGAGGTACCTCCCCGGACGTGCCGGCCCAATTTGGCTGCATGCAAGAATGCAGTGTGGCACTACCTCTTCCTGTGGCGTTCCGTAATACGAAAACTTAAAGCACAAGTATTGTATACTAACGGCCTTATTCATAAAAAGTTATGACATGTCTAAAGTCTCTCTATAGTACTCTATAGTAAAATTGTCTAATTTTCTTATTCATAACAGTATTTTAGCGCTAATCTGTTCTTTAAACCTATCATAAAGTTATAGAGCTGATCGGCCTACTATAACAAGACTATAAAGTCTCAAAATGGCCGACCTTGAACAGCTGATTACAAAATTGTATGAAAGATGTTTTTGACATCGATGTTCTCTATATAGTTTGTGCATCGATGATATGCCAAGATTATTCTAGCAACCATTTTATGCACTACTTACATTAATTGAACAACATTTACATTTTTTTAATCTTTCTTGCATGCTTATTTTATCAGGAACACATAGGTTATTGCCAATTTGCTCGATAAGTTAGGAGAAAATAGTTATTTCAATACAACAAAAATATGCTTCTGCGCATGTGACCGCTGTCATTTTAGTCCTTTTTTACTCTTTTCGCTTGTTTGCTTATTTTTATTTCCAATATAAGAAGAATCAGATTAAAATATTCTTAATTATACACATATAACCTGTACAAATAAGATCTTAAAGCTAGCTCTTCACACAACCTACCTCAAATCAAGTACTTACAGAAATTGTGTCTAGTGAATGTTTATGAAATAAAATCAAAAGATCCTAACTTAAGTAACCTATTCTTAGCACCTTTAGATAGTATATTTCATAAACATTCACTAGACGCAATTTCTGTAAGTACTTGATTTGAGGTAGGTTGTATGAAGAGCAAGCTTTAAGATCTTATTTGTGCAGGTAATATGTGTATAATTAAGAATATTTTAATCTGATTCTTATATTGGAAATAAAAATAAGCAAACAAGCGAAAGAGTAATAAATGACTAAAATGACAGCGCTCACATGCGCAGATGCATATTTTTGTTGTATTTAAATAACTATTTTCTCCTAACTTCTCGAGCAAATTGGCAATAACCATATTATGTTCCTGATAAAATAAGCATTCAAGAAAGATTAAAAAAATGTATCTGTACAATGTATTGGGGTCGAACCTCCCTAAGAAAACCCCCAGTCTCCTTTACAAACTATATAGGTAAAATTGTTATTGAATTAATGTAAGTAGTGCATAAAATGGTTGCTAGAATAATCTTGGTATATCATCGATGTCAAAAACATCTTTCATACAATTTTGTAATCAGCTGTTCAAGGTCGGCCATTTTGAGACTTTATAGTCTTGTTATAGTAGGCCGATCAGCTCTATAACTTTATGACAGGTTTAAAGAACAGATTAGCGCTAAAATACTGTTATGAATAAGAAAATTAGACAATTTTACTATAGAGTACTATAGAGAGACTTTAGACATGTCATAACTTTTTATGAATAAGGCCTATGAATACACACAGTTTTATAAACTTATCGAGCATTTTAACTAAAGAATGACTAAAACCTTCGATAAGCATTTTTATGAATAAGACCGTTATTCTATAGAAAGCTTTTATTAATATCCTTACTGTGAGCGAGCGATGTAGACAATATATTAATTAGGTTCGACAGTGTTATTGCAACATATAAAACAACTGTCAAACTATAACAGACAGTAACGAAGCTATGCCGAGCACGTTGCCAACGTATGGGCTAGTATATATATATATTTGACCTTTTTTTGAACGTTTTTATTGGTGACCAATATATCAGCTCTACAACTCAGTACGTTCTTGTTGTGAGGGAGGTGGAGGTTGTGGTATCCAATAGTACTTCGAGTAGATCTCTTCCCAGAAGAGAACGCGTTCTTTCAAAAGAGAACCCCTCAGTTCTAACGCTTTACCAACGGACATGTGTGGGGACCATTTTTTGCCTACTGGTGGCCATTCTGGCAGTCCGGAGCCTTCTGGAGTTGGGTTTCTGCAATAAATTTAAAAAAGATAGTTTAATATATATAATTAAAAATATTATATAAAAAGGCCATGTATCACTGCTTGCATTTTAATGTATGCGCCCTGCAAATTTGTTTTAAACCAACCATAAACGAATAACAAACCATGTGGAAGGCCGCCCACGCACGCATTCTATCGCTAAGGCATTTAAAATGACTTGCCTATTAGATGGCAGCAATGTACAGATAATAACGGTAATTAATATTTTTTTTGTAATTGTATTGATTAATTATGTTATAGGTATATATGTATTGAGAAAAATAATTAATATTAATTTTTGAGTACAAATCAGCAATTTCATACTTTAAGTCCTTACTTACTAATATATTATGTAATACTACAATTACCATTATCTCTCTACTGACTTCGAATTGAATTCGGTAATTGGACAAATAAATACAAGCGTTGTTGAATACGTACCCAGTAGTAATAAAATTGATCCATATTTCCCTTACGGTATCCCGTACATTCTGGAAGGCTTTTGAGACATTAGTAAGAGCCATACCCCTTAATGTAGAACCCCATACTGCCATTGATTGGGCGCAATGGGTTGCGCCACGTACCTTCGTGAATGGTATGGCTGAGCTAGGATCGTTTTCCTCTGTGAACGAATACTCGTACAAATATATTTGATTGTTGCCAGCTTCGACTTGCAGTTTCACTGACCTTAAAGTGGAATATACAAAATAGACATCCGAAAAATAATCAACATAATCTAAAATGTCTTCCTTGTTCACTTTTGAGCCAAAGAAATGAGTTTTGATTATGTTTGATACTTCATTTTTCTCGTTATCGTTGTCAAAGCGCAAATCACCAGGTAAATAACTAACGAAGTTGTTGTTCATACTTTCCAAATCGGATTTAACATCCTCTTCGGTTTTAAACATTAACTTCATCAGTCCTTCCATATTAGCAAAACCATATAACATAGGTAACTTTTCATAATCACCGCTTTTTAAGATACTTATTGGACTGTCATGAAGAAATATTTCATTACCAATATCTCTTTCGACACATGGGGCTAGAATGAATGTTGCATCATTTTTATGGAGAGGAGTCATTGAATTGAGATGTTCAATAGGAATTGTCGTATAATACTCTTCCAAAGCATTTACATCTGAAATGTCAACATCGGCATTAATTAATTTTGCGTATTCTTTGGCTGAAGAAATCGGATCTTGTTGTACACTAAAGGCAGCCATGTTTGCTCCACTTTCTGGAATCACTTTATTGAATAATCCTTTAGCCATTTTAGAAAGCATCAGAAGATCTACTGAAGATGAACCGGCACTACTCCCCACAATCGTTACGTCCTTCGGGTTACCTCCAAAACTAGCGATGTTCTTTTGTACCCATCGCAGCAACGCCACTTGATCTTTCATACCAGCGTTTCCAGGAATTCGGTCTGTTCCCAAGCACAGAAAGCCATGTGCAGCTAATCTATAGTTAAAGGTGACTACCATAACTTTTTTTGTATTTACTAGTTGCCTTGGATCAATCATATTACCGTAACCCATAAAATAACCCCCACCATGTACATAGACTACTACAGGGATTGAGCCTGCATCGGTGTCGGGCGCATAAATACTTGCAATGAGACAATCTTCTTCAACTTTTAGCGTTTCTGGCAGCATACGAAGCATGTCTGCCTGGTGACAAATAGTATACTTGTTCACGGCTTCAAATGGCTCCTGCCAAACCGGTGGTGACAGTGGTGCCTGAAAGCGGTAATTGAAATCTTATCTTTGGAATTATTGGAATCTTATTTTGTCATAATGGCGGATGTTGGGACCAAGCCTTTGTGGAAAAATAAAATAAAAATTCACACATTCATCCGAACTTGAAGAAAAAATATTTTGTTGATCAATAGTTTCTAACATCATAATATGTCAAATAATGATAAGAAGTTAATAAATAAGAGAAGTTAGATAAATATACGTGTACAATCGACCCGTCAATATAATAACACCCTTTTCCCCTTCTTTTGTGTAGGGTATTAAAAAATAAAACCAAATCTCAATAATAATTTATTTATCTTTTTTTTAAATTTATTTGGGAAAATAAACAATTGTATAATACATGGATACATACACGTAACATGAATACATAGATTTGGTCATTATATAATCAGAACCGTTTTCCACGGATTATTTAGATAAAAATTTTGATATACATATAGGGGCGTAACATGATGTACTTGACATTACTTTATCTTTTGTTTAGATAAATTGCAATCAATTGATTTAAACTCTTGAAATAAAAGCATAAGCAATTTCCTATCTATAATTACTATACCAAAATATATAATTACTATCATCTTATAATTACTCGGACAAAAATCGGCTTGCTCTTAATTAATATAAGATATTATTACCTTGAATTTATCAATGCCTGTTGGAGCAGTAGCATACGGGACGCCCTGAAACGCAAATACATCATACTCTGGATCCTTGTATCCACGCACAGGTCCCTGTGCTATATTCACCAGGCGTGATGGCTGTTCATTTCCGAACGCACAAGCAATCAGCACACTCAATAATATTAACTTCCTCATTTTGACACGTAAAATACTTAAGGACTACTAAAACGTTCGATCAACTTATTGTACATATATTTTAGTGGCGTAATAGTACCGCAGCAGTTTATTATCTACTAACACACTGATAAAAAAAAACAGTGTTTATATTACTAAAAACGAAATAAAGCAACTCATCATGAGATTACATTTTGACGATAAAGGTTTTAGCGTTAACTGCTCATACATAAAAAAATATTTTTTTGTGCATAAGCAGTTAATGTTTAAAAGGCGGAAGATATGGTTGAAAACTAGTGGGATCGGCCCAACCTCGCGCGCGTCTATCGGTATTCTGCCTGATCCTTTCGCGTACGTGACGATCGCTTTGGCGTCCTACTTTTCTCGCGTTCAATTGTCGTGAGGTTATTTTAACCGAGCGGCAATTGTCAGCTCGGTGCTGTAGGCACCTACTGGCTGATTTCCGGCGGCCGCGGAAGCCAGTGCGGTCGCCGGGCGATCACGTGGAGGCCCACGTTCCACACGTTTCCTTTGTTTCTTCTTCTACATGTTCGTGTCGTGACAGTGAAGTCCGCACCGCCGCCGCCATTATGGAGAGAAGCGCACGCACACCAGGGCCGTCGGGGCAGAAGACCGCACGCTAGAGGTCGTCTTCAAGATCTCGCGTGTCACCGATGCAGCTCGACATGCCCACTCTCTCCGCGCTCAAGAGTCTTGTGTCCGGACCGCCGAAGTCGAACAAGCCTCGTGACGGTGCGTCGTCGGCATCATGAAGGAGGGAATTTTTCCCCCCACCTGGATACAGTCCAGCACCGCCCGCCGCGCCAGCGAGACCGAATCTGCTCCGCCAGGCGATGGACCACCGTCCGCCAAGAGCATCAAAAGGCTTGAGGAGGACCTCATTACTTTCAAGGCAAATAGGTCCTTTGTCAAGAGAAAGCTACTAAGGAGAAGTACCGGGCGCTTGTTGACCTTATTAGGTCGAAGGGCTTTTCGGTTGCTTCCTTCTCCTCCTCTCCCTCCTATTTAATTCTTCCTTGGTTGGCGACCTCTGCCGCGTCCATCAGAGACCAGTGCCCCGTGTCTCGGCCTTCGCTGACACGACAGCTGCTGTTTCGACATCTTAGATGCCGCCATAGCCCCAGGGCAAACCGCTGCACGACCCGTGCCTCAAGACCGCGACCCAGCGGACCCGGCCTGCGCCCGACCCTTCTCCAGCTGCTGCCGCGCCCGCTGCTACCAAGGCCATTTCATTATTATATATGTACATATATATATATATATATATGAAAGCACGGGGCATAACTAGTAATATTATAAAACTAAGCAAACTTACGCCATCATAAAAAATATTATGACATTATGTGCTTCAAATAACAGGTAAAACGAAGATTGATCTAATTAATCCTTTTATCACCAATATGCTGTCTCACAATGATGATGATTTTGATAAGATTCAGGTACTGGCTTAGCTTCCACCTACGTCAGAGTCAGGAGCTGTGAAGATTCGAGAAGAGCTCGAAATGCTGCAAGTTTTGATTAGATAGTACCTGGAGCAGATCTTATTCCAGAAGAGACTGCGTTCTTTTAAAACGGATTTTAATATTTGCAAAGGCCTGTCTTCGCAAATTTTTTACTTACACAATTAATTAAATTAATTTTTTTAATCGTGTTTTCGGTAAGTGAATCAGACTCGAAATATCTATATTGTTATGTGTTGTTCAAAATATTAGTGTGCAGTATACTTCTTAAGTGAAATAATACATAAGCAGTGATCTTCAATGTAGTTCGGGGCTTCTGAATCCGAAGCTATTACGGTTATGCATATTTCCCTGTACATTATTAATTCAGGACGGTCCTGCGGATCGGCCGCGCTACTCGACCACAACCATATTAATGTATCTTGTGCATTAAACGCCGTTCGTTTTGATCCAGAAAATTGCTTTGCGTAAATCTATAATTAAGTAACGTGACACGTCCCGTCCTCCGAAATATGTGAATGAAACCACAATATGAATTCTCAGACCTACCGAATATGCATTTTTGGTCTCTTCACAATGAAGTGCGAGATTTTTAAAATTAGTTTTTCGAAGGAGGAGAGGTTTTTCGAACGTTATATTATAATATATTAACGTTATATTAACTTTATTACCTACTTACATAAATTTGAATTGACAGGAATGTTATGAAGATAATTTGTTTGTGAGAATCCAGATAGACTGTGTCTAGTTTTGTACCAGTTCCTATATAAGAAATTGACTTTCAAAAAATATCTCGAAGTCGTCTCTTATATTTCTAAATTATAATTTATTACTTAACTATACCTATTTAATATAATACGTACCTATACCTAGGGTGTGGGGACAGTGGGGTGGGGTAGAGGAGAGCTGGCACGTTTCAGTATTTGAAGTTAGCTGTGAAACGCTTTCGAGCACGCGAGCCGCCGTGAAATAGTTGAACAATAATATTATACAGTTGCACTGAACATTTTTATTTTCCCTTCGTTTAATGAAATAGCACCACAAAAATTTCATCGCTCTTATAATCTTTTTGTCCTCGATAAAATCTGTTAAAGGTGGTTTAATGTAATGAGAAATTCGCGTAAACTTCATAAAATTTATAATCTTTGTTTCTTTTATCAGCATTGTCATTATAAGGAAATAAATTAATAAAGGTGTTTTGTAATAACAAATATGTCACTTTTCTCTGATTACGACCTCACTCTATTCACATTGCCGTGCTATAATGCTTTTATGTGCAATTTCCCTTCTACGGTTTTCTACCAAAACACTACTAAAACAGGTTTACCTCTAAAATCTACATTTGAAAACCTTTAGTTACGCACAAGTGAATGTGAACGAACACTGGTTTTATTATTATGTTTAGTTGTTTTTCGGCTTCCGAAAATCACCCGTTACTCTAGTCGTCTTCCCAACATGGGGCATATTTTTAAATGCTTTGTGGCAGCGACAACAATAAGAACCAATAAGGCTCTCATACAACGAGCTGAAATTATCCGTACCTACAGGTTTAGTCGGTAGTGCATCCAAGCAAGCTCGACACTGTACACGCTATAGCCTAGCTCTAGAGCATTGTGTATCTTACACAACGCCACAAATATCACCCTATAAGCAACACTAAATTCAATCAATGCTTAAGTAGTGGCAAATCAAGAACGTATTGTACCAAAAATACAAATAATACTAAAATGTTTCTATATTAAGCTATTAACGCCAATAGTTCTTCGTTAGAAATTACTATCAAAATGCTTTCGCATGTAGGTACTTTCGATTTCGACCATATTTCATGATTTAACTTGGCGCAGGACACTAACGGCCGCCAGGCAGGCTTCAATATAACACCATATATGTGACACAGAGGTTAGATGAAGCCTAATGTTTGTCGATAAACAACGTGACCGAGGTATCGCTCTTCACGGCTGCGGCACATGGCCACAGGCCGGGACATGTTTACTAACAAACATCCCAGAGGGTCTCGTATTGCAGAAACTAATGTTCCAGAAAGTACTTTATGTAACGACACGTGCACTGAAAATGTTGTTTTATATACAACCGAATTCTTAGCTGCTTGATTCTGGGTAAAAAGGATAGAAATATATTCCTTATTTGACTAATATGATGTAATATATTTCATTTACGTAGGTATACGCACGCGATGAATTCCTAGTAGTTTTTATCTCAACTTAATTAAGCAACACTCTTTGTTTTTGCCAACTACTACCAACATGTAATGTTGATACAAGGCAAATGTATGTATAATGCATAATGTGCACACACGGTCGTTGTACGTCGACTGCCAGAGCAGTGTAAGTGCTCCTCCGCCGTACATCTCTCGCAGCTGGTAATGTGTAAGTCCGCGCCACCGGGGACGTTATCGCCGGCTATTTAGTCCTCCGCCGCTATCTCCCGCCCATTATTGTTACGACGCGACGTACCCTTTACTATTATGTTCACTTCATAAAATTGTGGGCCTTGCATTTAGTGTGAATCTTAATTGGTTTACATTGTGATATCATGACGGAGAAAAAAAATAATAACAACACATCTTCATGCCAGTTCCTGTTGCATATACATATCGCATAGTTCAAGTACGACAGTAAACTTGGTGATGATCGTGATTATATCACTCGACATTGCTCCCATTTGTCTCTGTTACATGCCGCATAAATCGTAACAACAGGAACTAAATTTAATAATGTACTTTTGCGTATTGCAACGGCAAATCCAGGTTCTTGACATTAACCCTAGATAGCTAACGTTCATAAGCTAACGATTCGACTTTTTGACGACTATTTTTTATTTTAATATTCTTTGATATTTTTTATACATTTATACTGGTTTATTATTCTTATCTTTAAGTTTAGGATCTAAATATAAGATAATTATGAAAAAAAAATAATATTTATAAAATATTTAATATAATCACAGATTTTTAATGGCACATATATTTTTGAGATCAAAAAATCGCTTTAATTTATATAATATATTATGCCAAACTGCGTATTGCAAGAAATTGGGTTACAACCTAGTTATGAAGTGTACCATAGTTTTAGTGCTTAGTGCTTACCTAACCTAACCTAGACCTGTAAAGTGGACATATGAAGCTTAATTGTAACATATCTAATGCATTTATAATTTTCATGTTTGTGAGCCGTTTTTGCTACACATTGATGGTGAGTAGCGCGCCTCACTGCCATCGGCTTCATATCGATGGCGAGCGATACGCCAGTGCAGTGCGCTCGTGCAGTGCGCACGTGCAGTGCGCTCGTGCAGTGCGCTCGTGCAGTGCGCTCGTGCAGTGCGCTCGTGCAGTGCGCTCGTGCAGTGCGCTCATGCAGTGCGTTTGTGCAGTGCGCGAGTGCCGCGGGTTTGCCGCGAGTGTGCCGCGAGTGTGCCGCACGTTTGCCGCGCGTCTGCCGCGCGATTGTCGCTCGTCTGCCGCGCGTGAGCCGCTCGTCTGCCGCGTGTGTGCCGCCCGTGTGTCGCGCGTTTGCCGCACGTGTGCCTCGTGTTTGCCGCGCGTGAGTCGCGCGTGAGCTGCGCGTGAGACGCGCGTCTTCCACGCGTATGTAGTTGTATGAGCGAGTTCACACATAATCCAGTATACTGGATCCAGTAAAAAATACCAATCCGATAAAATAAGCAGCAATCCGTTTTACTGGATCCGTTTTACCGGATCTGTGGTAGCGTATGTAGTTGTATGAGCGAGATCACACATACAGTATTTTTTATTATACGTTTATGTAAACGGACGTATATGTGAATGCGCTCTGAATACTATCTCTAGTAAAACGGATCCAGTAAAACGGACGTATATGTGAATGCGCTCTGAATACTATCTCCAGTAAAAAAGATCCAGTAAAACGGATCCAGTAAAACGGACATTATATGTGAACGCGCCCTTACAATTAAAAATAAAAAATATTACATTTGTATTTGGAATCCGTCATTTTTATACGATTGTTATAGGTTTGAATTGTTATATATAATGGTATTTACATATATGATATTAGGCAAATGTTTGTGTGCCGGGTTTACAATAGGTACAGACGGATTTTACTGTTTTATTTAATGTGTAGATGCTTTAATAACATTTTTAAATATCGTCAAAATTGTAATTCTTAATTTTTTAAGTTATTTACTTAAAGAATAACAGGTAAATAAAGATATTTCGTGGTGGTATGCGGATTGCAAGCGTTGCTTGTCCAGAAATGTATTTTTATAAGTCATGTTGTCAATGTCAAAATCCAAGTCATGTTGGAAATGTGGAAAATAATTTGTGGCGTTTACGTTTGAGTTT